>JAHWFP010081250.1:176-11488 GCA_023313725.1 Lithobius niger
AGTGTGTGTGAAATGTGTTTCTTGTAAATAAGTTATGAAATGTTTTCTGTAAATATCTTTGTAATAAGAAAAGCTTAAGAATAACCTATAACAATACAAAAAACATAACATGTAAACAGCTTGCACATACAAGTCTGAAATGGCTACGTGCCAGCACTTGTGTATATTTATGTGCGTGTACTTGATTAAAGCTATAAGCTATTACTATTATATTTATTATATTTATTATCTTCACTGAAACTAACATCAAGGAACACGAAGCTGCAGGTTTCCATATTGAAAATGATACTAAGTTTGCAAACTGTAGACAATCGCAAAGAGGAGGTGGTATTCTACTCTTCATTAGAAATGATAAATTTACAAACATTAAATGTGTAAATACGAAAATTGATGAAAATGAAGAAATTAGCTGTACGTTCCAAATCGAAAAGGATTTTCAGAGCGAATTTTGTAAAAAACTTAAAAAACTTAATTACAAAAAAAAAAAAAAAAACATGACAATATATTTTTGATTGGCGATATTAATTTAAATGTCCTTGAAGGACATCAAGATCCAAACGAAAAACATGATATTGAACGTTTTGAAAACTGTTTGGCGAGCTTAGATTACTCACAAAAAAATAAATTCTGCAACTAGGGAAGAATTTCGAAATAATAAAATCACACGTTCATGCATTGATCTGATTTATTGTAATATTAAAAAATGGGAGTGCAACGCTTTTGTCATTAAGATTAAACTTGCTGACCATTATTTCACAGCCTTTAATGCATATCAATTATCACCTAATGTGAATGAAGAGGTCTTCTTGAACCTTAATAAAACTAAAGTAAAATATTATCATAAAGGCATCATCAGACAACTACAAAATATAAATTGGGAATTTTAAAAAACGTTTGCTGACCCAAACAAAAATTATGAACAAATAGAATCAAAAATTAAAAAAAATATACGAAAGCAACATTTTGTATGAAAAAAAACATACAAAAACGACTACAAATCATAGAAAATCTCAATCGTTCAGAGCTGAATGGATGGACCCTTCTTTGTTAATTAAAATTAATGAAAAAAAATAAACTGTGGACAAAAATATCAAAAATGTCAAACCGTTCGCAAAATCAAATCAGGATGTATAAAGAGGCAAAAAGGAATGTTCGCAATTTGGTAAATGAAGCAAAACAAAAAGTTTATCAACATTTCTTTAACAAAAACTGGAATAATGGTGGAAAAATTTGGAATAAAATCAATCAATTATGTGGAAAATCCAATAAAAAAAATTAAGGGAATCTAGATGAAAACATCAAGAAGCTTTTAAGAAAATATTAGCAACAACTTTGCTGATTTTTTCCATGATGAAGTTCCCTTGTTAAAAACAACTAAAAAGAAGAACAAGGTAATTAACAATAAAAGGAGCCCAAATTCGAATGTTTTCGCAAATAAAAATCCATACACCATACAAATTATTGAACCTAGTTACCATGAAATACTTACAAATATAAATTAGGTAAAAATAAAAAATTCTTGTGGCCATGATGGCTTTTTGCTCGATAATTTTGTCCAATCCAAAGAAAAAACTACCGAATTCCTTTTTAACTTGATTTCGGCAATTATTAAAACTGAAATTTGGCCAACTAATTTAAATAAACAGATTATTAGACCCCTCTTTAAGAAAGTGAAATCAAACCAGAATTGTAACTATAGGCCCATTGCACTACTCCCTGTCTTAGATAAGCTTATTGAGAAATTTTTTGCCAACAAATTATTGGCTTTTTTCAAAAAATTCAAAATTATTCATGAGTGCCAATATGGGTTCCAACAAAATAAAGGTACGATCGATGCTCTAAATGCAATCAATAATAAAATAACTAGTGCATTAAATAAAAGAAAACATATTGGGGCAATATCATTAGACTTGAAAAAGGCTTTTGATACCCTGGACAGAGATATTTTACTAAAAAACCTTCTTAACGTTGGGATTCAAGGTAAGTTTCTAGGCATTTTACAGAATTACCTTATGGGAAGAGAAAGTTGTGTGAAAATCGACGATAAGTTGTCAGAATAGCAGTCAATCACTTATGGAGTACCACAAGGCTCCATTTTAGGACCGATTTTATTCCTTATTTACATCAATGATGTAACCCTTGCATGTAGTTATACCCACGTTATATGTTGATGGTATCTTCCTAATTTCAACACACTCAAATCAAGATATCATGCTAAAAAATTTGCAAGATGATTTTAATAATGTTAATAATTTTTTCTCTTCAAATGAATTATTTATCAGTACGGAAAAAAACAGTCTTTATGCATATTACAACCTCCCATACTCTGGGAAATAAATGCCATATACGACTGCATGAAGATGGATGTAATAAAAGCATGAATTGTAGCTACCCAAAACTTGAACAAGTTGATAACCTGAAATATTATAATTGACGACAATTGGAAATTTCATAATCATATAGATACACTAGAGGTACTATTCCTTCACTGTACACATTAAGAGAAGCTCTTGACCCCAAAACAAAAACTGTTCTATTTGACGCATGGATTCTTACAATTGTGAGATATGCGTGCACGATGTTTGGTTCCACTTCAACGTGGTACATTAAACGCTTACAAAAAACATTGAACAAAGCTATTAAAACCCTTTTTGGTGTTAACAATAATAAAACAACTAAAGACTTAATGACTGAACATAAAATCTTAACCTTTTAACAACTGTTCAAGCATTCTATTATTGCGTAATTCTTCTTTGATAACACTTTTCAAACTAAAATTGAGCGTGTGATCCGAAATAATAAAGCTTGGTTAAAATCTCCATCGTGGATAAACTCTTATGGAAAAAGACATAACTCATTTGTTATTCCTCACATCTTGAACGATTTACCAAGAGATCTTAGAACTAATCTGAATGTGAGTAACATAAAACTGGTAAAGAATTGGTTGTTAAATAATTCACAAAAAAAAGGTGTGTACAGTTTTTGGTATCATATTAACTGTTCATGTCAAACAACAGACAAAATTATTGTTCATACTAACCTGCTGATTAAGAACTTGTGTATTGATTTGTGTGTAAACTTCGTATCCATCGATGAACAACTCTGTTTGGACCACACACTTTTAACCCGGGATGGGATTCATCTCACGCCTCGTGGCAAACATGTGCTTCAAAATGAAATAATCAAATTACATATGCCGACCCCAAACTTGACTCTGTAACAGGGAATATTCCCATGCTCTTACCTCTCGTAGTTTTTTCAAGTGTCACCCAGCCCGCTAGTTCCACCAACCCTTCCCCTCCAACTACTGACACCAATTCTTTGTCCTGTCTTCTTCTTAATTCCCGCAGTATTCCCAAAAATTTAGGTTTTTTCCAGGCTATTTTGGCTGTTGGGGCATATGATATCATCTTCGTGGTTGAGACGTGGCTTGATCACTCAACTACTGATGCGATGATCATAGGGGGTCACTGATACTCTGTGACCAGGCTTGATCGGGGTTCTAGTGGTGGAGGTGTGATGGTGCTTTCTAAAGGAGAGCTTGATGCTACAGCTAATCTAGCACGTGACGGTGTTGAAGCATTGTCTATCCGTCTCCCTCATCAGCACTTAAATTTTATTCTGGGCTATCTACCAGACAGTCATTGTGACACGGCCTTGTGTGCTTTCCTCTCCGCTGCTATGGATCTTGGTTGTTCAAATGTCATCCTAGGTGACTTTAATTTGTCATCTGTAGACTGGGCGTCTTCCACGGCTACCGACCGCCCCCACCGTGATTTTCTAACTTTGATTTCCCCACTGGGCATGGTTCAGCTTGTCGATTTCCCCACGCGGGGAAACAATATACTTGATCTTATTTTTTCGGACAATGATCGTCTTATATATGGAATCCAACCTCTTCCAAATCTGGGCACTAGCGACCATGAAATGGTGAGTTTTTTTGTCCACTGTGAACGTTCCTCATGGAAGCCTGAAATCCATATTCAGGGGAAAATTAACTTTGCTTTACTAAGGGACAAATTGTCCAGTATTAATTGGCTTCAATATCTTGGCTTCAGTAATGCTAACAGTGCCTGGATAGCTTTCCATAAACTTTTATTGGACCTGGTCGCGATGTGTAGAGGTAGACCCTGCTTTAAGTCAATGAGTGGTGATTTCAGCCCTTCACTACCTGTTCCTATTAAATAACTGGATCGGTCCAAACTTACAGCATGGAGGACCTACAAAAAGTTTTCTTCCCCTTCAACCAAACTTGCATATTCGCAGAGGCAAACTGCTTATGCAGTTGCAATTAATGATTGGCAAAACCAAAACGATGTTGCGGCCATTAGGGATGGTAGTCTGTCTAGCTTGTTTCGTCTGTACAAAACTAAAACGCAATCGGCTCGTACCCTACCTCCTTTTCTGGTTGATGGTGTTTACCGAACTGCTAATACAGCCAAAGCCGAACTTTTAAATTCAATTTTTCTCTCCAATGTTGTTACAGATAACGACGTTATCCCCCCATTTAACTGTGCGAGGCAGAGTGGTTGTTGTGTGGATCCTTGCAGTGTTGACTCAGGTGGCGTATCCGGCACCGAAATAACAGGGGATTATACAAATGTTATCTTTACTGTTGAACAGGTGGTTCAGGTATTGTCTTCCATTAAGCCCAGCCATGCAGTTGGTCCAGACGGTTTCTCTGCATATTTTTACAAGCAGCTCATCCACGAAATTTCTCCTGCGTTAACCTTCATCTTTAATCTGTCCATGTCTACGGGTTTCGTTCCTTCTATGTGGAGAACTGCTAACGTCATCCCGATTTATAAAAAGGGTGATACTTCAAACCCTGCCAACTATTGGCCAATCGCACTTACGGTTGTTCCATGCAAGATCATGGAAACCCTTATCAGTCAATCCTTAATTAAATTTCTTGAGGAGCGGAAGGTACTCGGTGGTGACCAGTTTGGTTTTCTGCCTGGCAGGTCTGTAGTGATGCAACTTTTGTTAGTGCTTGACGTTTGGACTTCTGCAACTGACCTAGGCATCCCAACCGATGTCATCTATTTTGATTTTATGAAAGCCTTCGAATCTGTTGTTCACTCAAAACTTCTACACAAACTAACGCTGCTGTCAGTTGGTGGAAATTTACTTGCTTGGCTAGCAGACTTCCTCTCAGGTCGCAGGCAGCGTGTGGTGGTTGAATCCTCCAGCTCCAAATTTGCTCGGGTGGGTAGCGGGGTGCCACAGGGATCCGTCCTCGGTCCGCTACTTTTTGTTATTTATCTGAATGACTTGTCGCCATTTTGTGCTGATGGTGCAAGGCCGTGCTTCAAATTCGAGGACGATCTTAAAATTTGTTCAACTATCCATTGTTTCAACGATGGTTACCTTTTAAATTCAGATGTGAGCTTTATCCAACGATGGTTGGAGCTGTGGCAACTCCCTCTGTCCAGAGAAAAATGTGGTGTTTTTCATATTGGCTCAGCAAACCCACATTTGAAGTATACTCTGGCATCATTCGATCTTTCAGTCTTGGATACTGTTAAGGACCTGGGTATCTGGTTTTCTGGTATCTGGTTATCTAAAATCTTCATTACATTGCTCCAAAATTTTGGCCCAGGCCTACCGTCGCCTGGCCCTGGTTAGGCGGTGTTTCATGAAGTCTCAGGTTTCTACCTTAGTTTGAGCGTTTAAGGTTTACGTTCGTCCTCTGCTCGAATACATAAGCCCTGTATGTCACCGTATCCCCTACACGACATTGACTGCCTGGAGGCGGTTCAACCTCAGTTCCCAAAAGTGTAGCTAACCTTAGAGATCACCCTCCTGCTGATCGTCTATCTAGATTGGGACTTCAGCCACTCGAGTTACGTCGGATTTGGGCCGACCTTGCACTGACTTTTCGAATTGTACGGGGAGAGTTGCCAATCGATCTTCCCTTTGTCGATATTTCTTTAGCTACTCAGACAAGGGGCCACTCTTATAAATTGCAGGTCTCCGTATCGCGAACAGACTGCCAGAGGCACTTTTTTGCTTTACGAGTAGTCAAGATCTGGAACTTGCTTCCGGCGTGTGCTGTATCTGCCACCTCGGTCACTGCCTTTCTGAGGATCATTCGCAAATTACCACTTGAACATTTTCTAAGGCGGACGTATTAAACAGTTTTTACTTAATTTTATTCTCACTTTTGGGTGCGGCATAAGCGGCCTTGCGCCCTGCTGTTAACCTTGCTTACCAGCAAAAGTTATTACTATTATTATTAAATATTCCTTTGAGGAAATTATGTATTAAACTAAGACTATGTCATATGTTCAGTGCACTCACAAGCTTTATGCTTCGTGCCTTGATTTTTGTACAAAAATGCTGTATAAATTATTATTATTATATTATTATATATTATTTTATAAATTATTTTAAAAATTGAAGACCTATGTGATTACGTGATTATAACAGATAATTACGATAGTAGTATCTATAAGCATCCTCGAGAATCAAAAAGGGAAGCTAGAACTACCTCAATGAAATTTAAAAATCCCGAATGGAACAACTCATATGGAACAAGAAATAGAGCCTATTACATTCCGAATACATTTAATAATCTAGATAAAAAGTTAACAAATTACACAAGTATCTGCAAATTTAAAAAGATGTTAAAATTAAATTTGGAAGAAGGGTATAAATAATAAAAAAGTATAAACGTAGGGTGGTATGAATGAAGGAAATAATAATAATGTAAATAATAGTGTAAATAAAACAAGAGATGTGTAAATATGTATGGTTGTGCTATTTATTCACTTTATGTTTATATTATTGAGTTTCTTATGTATGTATTATTTAAAATACGTATGTACTGAGTATCGTCGCTCACACAAGTTTTTATACTTCGAGCAGTGTGGACAATAAATATCACTATTATTATTATTATTATTAATAAGAAATAAGAAATAATAATAATGTAAATAATAGTGTAAATAAAACAATGGATGTGTAAATATGTATGTATGTGCTATTTATTCACTTTATGTTTATATTATTGATTTTCTTATATGTGTATTATTTAATATATGTATGTTCTGTGTATTGTCGCTCACAAAAGTTTTATGCTTCGAGCAATGCGGACAATAACATGTATATTATTATTAATAGTCAATTACGATATGGCATTGAAATTCATGGCGTATCAGATCATATGATTCAAAGACGTCAAAATTTACACAATAAAATAGATGAAGTCTTGTTTGGAAATAAACTTATTGAAACAAAGAAAATTTACAAAAAATCAAAAAATTCTGTCAGTGCTCAAGCTAAGAAACCAAATAATACTTACAAAGAATTATTTTGAGAATAAATTTAAAAGACATAATGTTAAAAAATAGCAAAGATTAAGGACAAATACTACATGATGCGAGTCACCAAGGAGGATAAATAAATATGGATTAAGAAATAAGTTACTATATACCACTGATATTTAACCATTTAAGGCAGGACTTATTAAATTATCCAAGTATAAAAACCTTAAAACCATAATTTAAAAAATTTACTTAATAGCTGAATATAATAATTTAAAAGATTGAATAATGAACAACAAAACAACTAATAGGAATTTAAGAACTTAACTGTATTGCGTAATAATACAATTAATTACTTTATTCATATTTAACCTATTTATTTTATTTATTTTCTTGTGTATTTGCGTATTGCTGCTCTTACAAGTTCTACATGAACTTCGAGATTGTCTTATACTATAAATTATATTATTGTTATTATTATTATTATTATTATTATTATTATTATCATTATTATTACAACAGGTGATAGAGCTAAAAATAAAAAAATCTGTAAAACAGACAATGTATTTAGAAAATGCTAATGATACGGAAATAGTAAATATTATAACAGAATTAAATAATACAAAGGCAACAGGATTAGACAAATTACAAACTGATCATATAATAAAAACCCAAAAAAATACAGCTAAAGCTATTTGTAAATGATTAAATGCAATGATCGAATGTGAAGTTTGGCCGGAACAGCTAAAAATTCAAATCATTAGACCGGTTTTTAAAAAAAGGAAATAGAAAAGACTTAAATAACTATAGACCTATAGCACTACTACCTATAATTGATAAAATACTAGAAAAATTTTGTGTTAATAAAATATGGTTATTTTTTTGGGTAAATGTAAAAGTTTAACAACATTACAGTTTGTTATAGAAAAAATATGGGTACTACTGATCTGTTATCTGAAATGAATGACGTAATAACAACAGGACTTAACGAAGGAAAATATATAAGTATTATTCTGATTGATTTAAAAAAAAGCTTTTTATACGTTTGATATGAACATACTATTACCTGGCAGTTACCGATTTCCCAACCTAAATGCCAGACTTTTCATATTGGTAAAACAAACCTAGCCTTTTCCTACTCTTTAACAAACCACTTACTACCCAACGTATGCGAAATCCGAGATCTTGGAGTCTGGTTCACCTCAAACCTCAAGTCTACCTTACACTGTGGTAAAATAGCCATATCAGCCTTCAGACGTCTCGCTATTGTAAACAGATGATTTACATCTGGTAACATTAAAACAAAAGTCTGGGCATTTAAGGTCTTCGTTCGCCCTCTACTTGAATATGCGAGTCCAATGTCGTCACCACCATTGCTTAAGAATATCGACTTGCTCGAGTCTGTTCAATGTAGCTTCACAAAAAGTCTCCATGGGTTTAAAGATTTACCATACAACAAACGTCTAACTGAACTAGGTCTTGACTCCCTTGAATTGCACAGATTGAAATCAGATTTGATCCTTACTTTTCGAATTCTACCCGGTTTCGAAAAAGTTGACCTTCCCCTATTTGATCGTTGTAACCTACTCTCTACCCGCGGACATTCCATGAAACTGTCACTCCCGTTCGCAAGAACTGAATGTAGGCGAAGCTTCTTTGCAGTGCGGGTGATCCTTTCAGAGGAAGCCATTTCAAGTAGAAATGCTGCCATCTTCCGACGAAGCCTGAATTCAGCATCACTTAGCCGGTTTCTAAAAAGACCTGAACACGTCGCCACACAAAAGATGTAATCCCATTCCACTTGCTCAGGTTTCTCAGCTCTTAAACCCTTAACTTGACCAGGATTGGTGTTAGTGGGTTTGCACCCCTTCCAATTCCTTACCGCTTCCTAGTGGTTAAAATTTTTATTATTATTATTATATTATTAAAAATGTTACAACCTAGGTTTAAGAGGGAAAATACATAATATTATAAAAATCTATTTGCAGGAGAGAAAAACAATAGTACAAGTGAAAGGACAAAATAGTCTTCCGACTACAATTAAATACGGTGTACCACAAGGTTCTGTACTGGGACCTCTTCTATACTTAATTTTTACAAATGACGTTGTTGAAAACTTGGAAAATACGAAAACTTTCATGTTTGCTGACGATACAGCTTTAATATCTATAAATAAAAATTATGAAGATATGATGAATAATTTACAGCATGATTTTAATTTATTTAATGATTAATATATTGAGAATGAATTATTTATTAGTAAAGAGAAAACATTGCAAATGGACATTACAGTACCAAAAATGAAAAATAAAAATAGTAAACATTATGGAAACTGCAAAAACTTATATTCTGATGGAAACAATCACATTTGTAGTGATAGGTGCGTTAAACTAAAAAAAACCACAAACGATGAAATATTTGGGAGTAGAAATTGATGTAAATTGGTCGTTTAAAAAGCATATAAAAGAGAATTAAAAAAAACTTAGAAAATTAACTCCAGATTGTACAAACTGAGGGAAATCTTAAATAAGAAACCAAAAAATATTATTTACGATGCTTGGATAGCTAGTATCATCAGATATGGAATTGAAATATATGGACAAACAACAGATTACTTAATTCAAAGATTACAAAAAAACACAGAATAAGTTAATACAGATTCTGTTTGGAGAACCAAATTTGAAAAAAAAAAAACAGAAACTCTCTTCAAGAAGAATAAAATTATGAAGATAAAATATCTAAAAAATTTTGTTATTTTGACAAAGTATTTTCTTAATAATAAACACAAAGTTCTAATAAATTATAAAAGTGAATCCAGAGCAGGGAAAAAGTTATGAATTGCCAATGTGTAAAAATAATTATGGAAAAAGAAAAAGGGATTACTTTATACCAGACTTGTTTAATGGAGTACCAAAGGAAATGATGAAGTGTATGAATAAGGGTAAATTTAAAAAAAATGCAAACTTATATACTGGAAAATAGAAATTAGCATACATATATATTAAGAAGAAAGATTATTGAATTATTAGTGTAAAAATGAATGTGAATTGTTATGAAAACATGTGCAGTCGTTGTTCTGATAATGATAACTTTATGGTTGTCAAGACTGATGATTTACGAAACTCACACAAGCTTTTTAATTAAGGCTTTGAGGGTTACAGTAATACTGTAATTATATGAAATATTTTTATTATTATTATTATTATATGAAATGGGTACATAATTATTCTGTATGTTATTTATTTATGTTAAAATTTAAATTTGTACCGTATTGCTGCTCACAGAAGTTTTCCAAAAAAACACTTCGAGCATCGTCAGCAATAAAAATTATTATTATTATAATACCACGGCTGTGACGTCACGTTTACTCAACGCCATGCTAAATTTCCGTAGGTTAAATCCCGTTAACCATGAGAGGAAGTGTGCGTCATCGAAAAAAGTGTGGGTTATCAAGTTCCCCCACACTTTTGCCGATAACCAGCTCTTTTGACACTTCCGGAGATCACGTGACCAGGAATGCACACACCAACAACCAAATACAGCGTCCAAAAACGTAACGCAATAAAAAAGTACAAAAAGAATAACTTAAATTGCCAGGATGAACCGAATGAAATCTTATACCTGCTTACTCTCACATGTCTGGCCCATTTCTAAGTTTATCGACTACGTCTAACTCCCTCCCCTTCCACCTCCACAAACTAAAATGGAATGGCCTTCATTCATACTGATACACCATCTAGTCTGTTACCGTAATTTTGAAGCAATTTTCAAATTGTTGGATCATATAAAAATGTGCGTACATAAGTTTAAAAACATTAAAAACGCTTGGCACAACGCACAGGACGAAACAAAAACACACTAGCAACTTATATTTCGGGACATTAGTTTCCTGTTTCCCTTATTCCTGTTCCCAGATCTGCAGGCTTCACACCTATTTTTTTTTCCCTGTGATTAATGGGACCAGTGGCATTATGTCCCGAAATATAAGTTGCCAGTGTGTTTTTATTTCGTCCTGTGCGTTGTGCCAAGCGTTTTTAATGTTTT
>JAHWFP010081261.1:2376-19771 GCA_023313725.1 Lithobius niger
CCCCCCCCCCCCCCTCTGTTTTGTCCAACTCCCTTCCCCCTGCTCCCCCGCGATACAAAATGACTGGTCCCTAAAGGGACACACTTAAAATAAATAGTTAAAAAGTTGTCTGAATTACGCGAGTAAAGTCGGCCACTTCCTTCCCAACAACACATTTTAAATGAAAAATTAATAACTATGCTGTATTTTATACAAGGGCCCACCAAATTCTTTTAATCATGGTGAAAAGAGTGATGATGCTCGTACGAATTTGTACAGACCCTCATCGTTTCCTGTCTGCGAGAGACCGTTTCAATTTTTAATGAACGGGTGCTTGGGTTTTCCGGTTGAAGTAATTTTTCGTTTTGCCGGCGTAATATAGTATCGAAAGACGAAGCAAATATGACACTGTGAAGATGCTGTGCGGTTGTGCCCCGGGGGTGGGGGGGGGGGGTGAGGCGCCAAAATGAAAACTTCTTTTTTTAATTTTGTATTTTTTTTAAATTCAAGGACACCTAGTGTTTTTAAATTCTTCCAACAGATAGTTGTTGGAAAGTACATGTTTTAATGAAGTCAGTTGGGTCTTCAAACACACTAATGTCAACAATTCAAAAGTGTTGCACGAACGTTTTCGCCTAGCTATGAGCCAAATGAGGTCAAAAATTGTGCAAAAATTGAATGAGTACTAAGTGAAATTCCCTTCAGAGGTGCCAGAAGCCAAAAAGAGGTCAAAGAGCCAAAAAAAATGTGGAGAGGGGGGGGGGGGGGGAAGAGGAGCGGGCAATACGCCAGTTCGCTCGGAAGCAAGATTTGCCTTCAATAATCCATGGCACTACAAGAACACATCACCGTTACCTATCGAGTGCTACCAGTATACTAGCACAACACATTCTAGACAGAAGCTTTGTACAAGCAGTACTGTGCAGCAGAGCGCTACGTAGTGTTGTGTACTAGTGGTACACAGCATCCCCAGAATGTAGGTAAGGCGAAAGTGTCGGTAGAAGGGAAAGGGTTAATAGCGCTTTAGTAGTGCTTTAATAGTGCTTTAACGCTGCTTTAATAGTGCTTTAGTAGTGCTTTAATAGTGCTTTAGTACAGCTTTAGTCGTGCATCTATATAAAACAAGCAAAAACCATGACATCGCTTTTTGCGGGAAATAGGTTCTGTGGGCAGAGCGTGGAGGACTCGATCCGGGATCTCTTGCTTCAGAGGCTGGCGCTCACTCCACTTATTATTTTTTTTTTTGAATTTATTTACAGTAAAAAACAAAAAGCAGCATGAGGGGAACCTCTTGAGCTATACCAATATATATGGAAAAACACAGAATAAAAATGCGAAATAAAAAGCAAACTACAAAAAGACACATAAATTAGAATCAAGAAGATCAACTGCGGGCGATAAAACTCACAGAATTGGTAACAAATTAACAAACAGAGTACAAATCTGGAATCAAAAGTTCAAAAGAAAAATTTGGCAGCGAAAACATGCAATCAAATGCAACCCACACTTCACTCGCAGGCTGTCTCCGCGTCTCAACTGAGGTCGTATGTTGATCGTTGCGAAACAGCGATCAATCGACTATACTCCATATAGGGGGTTATTTTCATTAGTTGAAGTAGTGTTCGGAATAAGAGGAGTTCAACTTTGTTCTGGTCCTTACAATAGTTTAGTCATGTTTTCAGTCCTCCTCATAAGTTTTGGTTGCATCATTAATGGAGGATTCTACCCTTTAACTGGACCAAACTTGTTTAACTTATACATCTGGTATTTATATTCACCTCTTGGAATCCTGTGTGGAAGGCATCACAACTGTAGAATCTCCTGACGAGCGTGAAAGGAGGCGAAATCAGTTAAAAGTCACCGTTAAGCCTAAACAAAATGGCGGGCCGTAAGGCCATAACTACTGAAAAAAAGCTGACGCGTCTTTATAGTTTTGTGGGGTGGGGAGAGAGAGAGAATTAAATTGAAAGAAATAATTAGAGCAGTAGTGATGCAACACTGGCCATATAATATAAAGAATATAAAACAAAAACTAAATCGTTTGATATTTAAGGTAAGGTTTAACTGATCCGAAGTCAAAACAGCAAAGGAACACAAATAAACTTTCATGTAAGGTTTCAGATTCTCCAATGTTCCTGTACTATTTAGTCCACGTGAAACCTTACTCCTATTCAAATGTTTTAACCATTTGTACTTCAGCACACAATAAATCAGCTAATGATTGAGGCATTCTACTTGGCTAAACGACATTGCTGGAAAATTTTAAAAATATAACCGTCTTAGTGTTCTTAGCACAGCTCTACAGGTAATTCAGAGCTTGTGTGAGTCCTTGAAGACCTGGATATGTCCTGGAAAGTAATAATGAAATTCCATGCCTGGAAAAGTGCTTGAAAGTCTTGAAAAATGATACATGTATCGTCAGTAGGGTGATGAATGGGAAGTTGACGATGTGACTGAAGAACATGGAACACATCGAGTGTGTAGCCTTACTTAATTCTTCGTTTGTCTGCGCATGAAAAGTTTGAAAAGGGGGGTCTGGCTTTAAATGTATTTACGTCTATAATGGTTGGATACTGGAGTAAGGTTTCGGGTGGACTAAACAGTACAGCAACACTGCAGTATCTGAAACCTTACGGTGTTCCTTTGCTGTTTTGACTTCGGATCAGTTAAACTTTACCTTAAGCATCGAACGAGTTCGTTTTTGTGTTCTAATTCGTGCTACTTTGGCGTACCATGCAGTTAGTTAGATTAGCTTGTTTTAATGGTTTGTATCTTTATCAATTATGGTTTGCACAAACCAATATGGAAACAAACCCTTTTATCTTCAGTCTATGTCCTGCTGCTGCCGTTTGATGATTGGTATTGTTGCATATTAACGATCTTTAAAACAATGTAAAACATTCATTCTGGTCTGGTCAATCAGAGTGCAGGTATATAGAGCAGGAGGGACATGGTATGGATATGGATGCATATGGATTGCATATGGATGCATGGATGCATATGGATGCATGCCATGCATATGGAGGGACATGGATTTTATTTATTGATTGATTGATTTCAACGAGCCGTTGCCATACGCGATGCGCCCGGATACAAAATCAAAACTACAAACATCTCGAACACTTCTAGACTTCGTGGAAGTGAAGAAGGTCATAATGACAATGTTGGTAACAATGATTCCAATATGACTGACGTAGTGCTGACAAGAGCGAGTGTTGGGTTGGTTAAAGACAATTCAGAGTTACCATATAGTAAAGTTGTATCAAATGAGCTTGACACTGATAGGCAAGAGGAACTGACATCGGTACGAAATACGTTTTTTTAGTGAACGCAGTGGAAATGATAGTGATGAACAAATTCACTATTAGATCACGTCACTCAAGAGACCTGGTGAACTTAAAACGTTTATATGAGGCAAGTCTAAAAAATGTTACGATGGAAAAGTCGGTCGTGTTCTTGTGTCACGGGGCAGGGCGCCCATAGTTATCTATTCAAGTCCATTCAGCGGCACAGTGATCGGCACACATGAGGTAAAGGCCATTTTCAACCTCAGGGCTGGCCACGTGTACCATGTGGTACTAAAAAGGATTGCGGCTAAGCGCAAATTGCTGCAAGCAGTGGTGAAAATCAATGGGCTTCAGGTGGAGATATGTGATTTGCATAACGATCTGGTGGAAGCAAAGCTACACTGGCTTCCATATGAAATCACCACCCAGGATGTCAGTGTAGCAATGCAACGATTTGATGAACCAGTGTCCCACACATACGAGAAGCTGTCTGCAAGTGGACGCACAATCTGCGAATTGGGTGTGAGAATAATCAAAGGGAAGTTGCGTGATGGTGTCACCATGGACGACCATAGAGAATGTTAGAGGTATTCCTGCGTTAATTGCAGTGGCAGACCACGTGCTGCGCTATCTCATGCGTGACCATTACCACCGCGCATGCACGAGCATTGAGTACGAGGTGTGCGAGTGCTACCCAGACCCGCGCGACCTCTGTCCTTACCAGCGTGTAATCTCGGTTCCTAGAACGCAGCAAGAATGCATTCTGGTGATGTAGTTGCAAGTCGTCTGGCTGAAAGTGATCCTGCAAACCAGTGAAGTGTCGGCACAGCAGCAG
The DNA here is from genome assembly GCA_023313725.1 of Lithobius niger. Lineage (NCBI taxonomy): Eukaryota > Metazoa > Arthropoda > Chilopoda > Lithobiomorpha > Lithobiidae > Lithobius > Lithobius niger. The sequence continues at coordinate 6,478 of JAHWFP010081261.1, forward strand.
CTAAACTATTGCCGCCACCATCTCTGCACTGAGTGGATGTGCAGCCAAGTGTTTCAGAGCCGTCATCGTTGTGTGAGAATGTGACAGATGGAGCACCTGAAGGAACGTGTGCTACCAACAGTGATTCCAAAGGTGCACAGTTGCTGACCCCCCCAACGAAGAGAAAAAGTTCCAATAAGCGGAAGAAGAAGCCAACACATAATGGTGAACACGAGGCAGTGCTGGAGAGAGTATCAGAGGAGCCGATTGCAAATCCGTGTGCAAATGCAAGTGTGAGTGATTACGGTGGTGTAGATGAGCAAATTCAAATTCCTGATCAAAGTAGCGATGTGGAGTCTGTAGGAATACCAATGGTGAGCGGTTGTGAAAGCATGCAGCAAACGCTGGATGTACCAGATGTCTTACAGAAGCGGAACAAGAGTCTGCGGCAACGGCGTCGCAAGTGAATGTGCTCGAGCGGAGGAAGTGTGAGTCAATGTAGGTGATGCACTTTATGGAAGCGGCGTGGGGTAGTGCCTGACCTAGTCACTCAAATTCATTAGTGAACTATCGTTAGGGTCATAGAACGCAAGAAGTTTGTGTGGGAAGATAGGTGAAGTTGAGAATATTTTAGCATTTGTTGATATTTTGAGTGTACAAGAGGCGAATATTGGAGATACTGTACCCTTTATTTCAGGAGTAGATTGTGTCCAATCGCATACAAATTCAAATGTTAAAATCTTTGTAAACTGGAAGGTCCCATATTTAGAGGTTTCAATTAAACGAATTCGTGAGATAGAGGCATGCACCATTCAAGTGTGGATGGGAAAGAGATGGGTGACAGTTGTCTTTCTGCATTTCTCACAAAGGGCGACAAGTGTAATATGGCAATCTTGGCTGAGGCAGTTCCAGTCTCCCTGTGTGGTTGCAGGGGATTTTAATGCACATCATTTTGTGTGGGGATCATCGCATTGTGACACAAAGGGGCGTGGATTAGTACGAGTTATTAAAACTCTGGATCTCATGAATATCCAGAATCAAGCGTCGACGTCCACTCGTATGCAAGCGGGGAGACGGCAAGAGTCAACAATCGATCTCTTCATCTGCTCGCCTGAGATAACAAATGCTTTCAACCTTGCTATTTCTCGGATCACTTTGCTATTGCGCTACATCCGGTTGCTGAAAGCAACAGTGCATTTTGTAAGACAGCCAGTGGTAGACGTTCTTTTGTTGACGATGGGAAATTTGGAGCCTGGTGCAAGAAACGCTGGTCAGTAGTGCGGAAAAATGTTTCCAGCGATCAAAGTAATAGGTACTGCAAACCAATTTGGTGGACTACAGTGTGCAGTAGGGCATTAAGGATAGGCAGCAGGCCTATCGCATGTGGAAACGGAAGCCATCTAGTGCAATTTGACTAAGTTATAGGGCAGTAGTGCGTGAGTTGGCATACATACTTCGTATTCTTATGGAAAAGTTGCTGTATGGTGCTCACATATGTGAAGCTGTAGCTTCTGCTGGGACAGTGTCGCAGGCATGGAAAGCTCTTCAACCACAAGACATGAGAGTCACTGTGACGTCGGCCTATGAGCAGTTACCATCAGGAAAAAAGGATAACCATGTTCTGAATGGCGAATCACTGGCAGACGCATTTAATTTGCAGTTTGCCAGTGTGTATTCCCTTCCTAGTGGTGCCAGATCGCCGGGAAATGTGAGAGGGCGCTGCAAGAGACTGAATCCGATGTTTCGATCCAGATGTCCGCGTTCCATAGGGCCCTAGCAAAGTGCAGATTGAGTAGTGCCACAGGTATTGATAGGATGTCGTATGCACATCTGAGTGCTCTGTTGTTTGCGGGCACATCTAACTTTTTGTAGCACTTAAGGATTTTTTTGATGGTGCACAACTTCCACCGTCGTGGTTTTTTACAATTTTGGTGCCAGTTCACAAGAGGGCCAGAGTGTATGGTCTGACCTGAGGAATTATAGGCCCATTGTTTTACTACTGTGTACGCGTAAGGTCTCTCGGTTTTGGCAGTGTGCCTAGATATGCGCGCGGTGTATGATACGGTGAGTATGGCAAGGGTAAGAACATCGCTACAGTGTATGGGAGTAGGGCAAAAGTTGTCATGTGCACTTCTAGCACTGTTAGGAAAAAGAACATTCGTGACAAGAGCCCGAGAGGTCCGCGCCTATAGCGGCACTTTTTATGGGCGGCATGACAGCTTAAAAACAATAATGTATGTGAGAAACGCTGGTGCAAGTTTTGTGGGCACTCCGCCTTTCATGAAATTTTATTAATAATAACTATTTCATTAATGTTGTTGCTATTATCAGTAATGCTTTCCATCAACAGTAACCGTTATAGTATCATGTAGACCTATTTTGAGTAGACAACGGCTCATTTTTTTTTAACTGTCTGTGAATAGGTCGACATTTTTTCTCCAACTTGATGCATTAGTACTGATTGAGCGCAGGCTCTGTGCTATACGTGAGGGGTATACTGGCTTTTTCTTTAAGACGTAGTTACATTATTTACGAACTTTTCATTTCATGGCTTCGTTGTATCGGGTTGGTTCTCATGTGTTCATCGTAGTAGCGAAAATAAATTAGTAGCCATGGGCAAGTGAAACTAAGCATCTCTCCGAACAACATTAGTTACTTGTAATTGTTTTGCTTAGTAAGACAGCGTAAGTTATTTTTGCCCTACCCGTTTTCCATACATCGCAAAAGAACATACAAATTAAGAAAGGTGCTGGATGGGGGGGGGGGGGGTTAAATTAAATGTTCTGAAAGAGTCTAGAAGAGGGGAAGTTTTGGAGGCATTGCAGAGCGGCATTATAGTTCGGGAGGTACCCAGCCATTGAGTGAATCAAAGGGCACTCAGCCATCATGGGCAATGAAGAGGCTGACAGGCTGGCACGACAGACATGCCAGGAAAAAGTGGGGAAATAGTGCTTATGCAGTCCGCGTCAGCGGTCAGACCGCAAGTGTGTCTGTGGACGTAGCGGCAATGGAACCAAGAATGGACAACAGCACAAACTGGGCGCACATTGTATACGATTTGTCGAAGTTGCTCTTACGAGTCACCCATTAATGGGCTGACATACTGGGAAGCGAGGGTTTTATCATGGCTGAGAACAGGACATTGCCTCTTGCAATCACACAGGAAACGGATGGGTTGGAGCTTGACTTTGGCTTGTTTGTGTGGGGTAGACAATACTGTGTCCCATCTCTTGTTACAATGCATCTTGTGACGCAAGGAGTGTAAAATTCTTTTAGCGTGGGTTGATGGCACAACGTCCGCAGAAGAGCTACTCACGTGTGACAGTGGTGCATGCGGCGTGTTCCGATTTAGAAATGTTGAGCGTTTTGTTAAGAGCATCAACACCTTAATTTGACTCATCCTAACCCAGATACTCGGTCACAAGTATGCAGTGGAGGGATGTACATTTGAAATACTTTCAGTACGCATTAGTTGTTGCATTGTAGTATAAGTTCGTGCGGTGCACTGCAATGTTGTGGGAAGAATATTTGTGCATAGTGGAGTCGAGAAAGCATCGCACTCAAGCGCAAAATGCCATGCCAGTCCAGTTGGCCACTGGCCATTGTACACTGTGGAAGATAGCTGTGGACGGTGCGATTGTTCTTGTGCTTTACTGATACTTTGTTATGATGTTTTCTGTAGTTAGTTATAGGGTGGGCGCGTAGCTCTGGGCTATAGGGCCCCAATAAAAACAAGTATTCCCTCTCTCTAACGCTTGAACCACTTGACTGATTCGAAAAGGCCTTATGGAAAGGGCACATCTATAGAGAAATACCTGTAAAATGAGCGAAGAACTAGCTTTATACGATAAATGGTTTGATCTGTAGAGAGCGTAGTAGAAACGTGTCGTGCCAATAACAAGAACAAGAAGTCCAACAAGCCAAAAATGAAAACCGCGATTCCAGCTCAAGTAAACAGATCTACGATGTGACAAATTGGAAATTAATAAAAGTTGGTACACATGTTCACCAAGTCCAACAAAGCTTGTATACTAAAATTGAGAGGAAAATATTGAAAGATAGCAGAGAAATTAAGCATCGAAATTTCGACTTTAACTTGGGAGGTTTTTGATCAAACCTTGCCTTTACTATAACAGGGTTACGTTAGCACGATACAATTGGGGAAAAAGGAATAACAACGAAGATTTTGACAACAGTCGGTCAAGGGGATAAAAGGCCTGGAAAGCTCTTCAACCACAAGACGTGAGGGTCACTGTGACGTGGGTTTATGAGCAGTTACAATCAGGAAAAAGAGGTAGCCATGTTCTGAATGGGGAATCACTGGCAGATGCATTTAATTGCAAGGAACAACATTGTTATTCCCAATAATTATAATAACATGGTTTGCCACAACTAGTGGGAGGAAGACAGAAGGGCTATGAACCGCTTACACTGCTCCTTATTAACGTAGGAGAACCATCAGACTGGTAGTGGGGTGGCAGGCGGGAGTGGTCGTTTTAGAAATCTGTCGAGTCGTTCGCGACAAAGCCCCGCTTGGAAACCAGCGACTGAAGATGCATTCACCGTTTCACTACTAAGGGCGTTCCAAATTGGCACAACACGAACCGAAAAAAAATGTCGTCGACAGTCTAAGTGAGAAGGCTGGAAATTTAGTTTCCATGCATGGCCCCTAGTAGTGACCGCATTATGTGAGAGGTCAAAAAAGGGGAGGTTAACCGAGATATGGCCGTGGAGAATTTTATAAGTTAAAATCAGATCAAATTTAATACGACGAAGCTCAAGAAGCTCTAGGCCAAGCCTGGCAAGTCGATTCTCATAGCTGACATCACGGAGGCCATGCAGGCCCTTCGTGAACCGTCTTTGGACCCCCTCAAGTAGATCTATGTCACGAACCAAGTATGGCGACCAGACTGGGGTGGCGTACTCAAGAATGGGCCGAACGTAAACCTTGAAAGCCCAAACGAGTGTCGAAACATTCCCTGAGGAAAAACATCTCTTAACTATAGCACAGCGACGATAGGCAGAAGCGCAAACCTCCCCACAATGGAGGCTGGATTTCAGGTTGGAGGTAAAATGAATTCCAAGATCACGCACCTCATGAAGGGAGGAGAGAACCATGTTTCCCAAGGGGTACTTACTGCATTTGTTCCGATTTCCCACATGGAAAGTAAAGCACTTCTGGGTAGAAAGGGGCAGCTGCCAGATTGAAGACCATTCAATCACTTCATGGATAAGAGAAAGCAGTCCGGGAGTACACAACTCGGTAAAATTTTCAGAACCAATCTTAAGATCGTCAGCGAATTTAAACCCAAAGGCATCATTATCAGGAAATTTCAAATCATTTAGGTAGATTAGGAAGAGAAGCGGACCCAGGACGGACCCCTGTGGGACCCCGCTTAAGACTGGTGCCCAATCAGAGAGGGCGTCTTCCACAATTACCCTCTGGGTTCGTCCCAACAGAAAGGCCGTTAACCAAACTTTAAGCTTTCCAGTGACACCACAGCCATCAAGCTTCAAAAGAAGCTATCGGTGCACCACCGATTCAAAAGCCTTCTTGAAGTCGAAATAAATATTATCTGATGGAATTCCAATATCGAGCGCACTGGTCCATCGGTCGAGAGCACACAGAAGCTGATGGACCCCTGCGTAAGAGGCTTGGTGTTTGTTGCAGAGTAACTTCACCGCGTAAGGACTAGCGTGCGTTTCGACATGTTTACTTTTTACAACGCATAAGCACAAACGATATATGAATACAAAGTAAGAAATTACCCACCGAACGGGTAGGCGCTTAGGTGAAAAAATTATACGAAGCCCATTCGAAGTTTCAGCAACATTTATCGAGGGTATAGGAGTTTTTTCCTCACTTTTCAAACAATTTTTTTAAATTTTCTTCTCCCTTTTGTAGTCTTTTGTCGTCGTATCACGTACTTTCCACATGAAAACTAGTAGCCCATTCTAATATTCCTCCCTAAAAAAAAATATTTTAAAAGGGTAAAAAGAGTGATGGATGGCTATCATCTTCACCACTCCCCACCCCTGCCCTCCTCCCCGCCTAACATTGAAATATGTTCTGCAAAATTAAATGGATGATTCGTGCTTTTGCTGTGGCGGGGAGGGGGAGGGGCTGGGAGCACATAATCATCTCTGGGCTCTCCTCCTCCCGCTCTTATGGTCAAGTACCCCTACCATCCCTATAAACGCATGTAGTTTCTGGCGGTTCCTGCCACCGGAAAAAACTTGATACATGGTTTTCCACGAACGGGAAACGTGCCGTTTGAAATGTTAGGTTCCGCCAACAGGAGTCAACGCGTAAAAATTTACATGAAACATTACATAATCGCGGTAGGGCTACTTATGTAAGGGTTTCACGACAATTTTTACCTGTTAACTTCAATAATTTTTAAAGGTTTCAAAGAGTTTTAGCGAGCGATAACCACTCCTGGTCATCTGTCAATAATTTTTACGTGTTCAATGCGACAATGCAAATTCGTGTTGTTGTTGTTGTTCTTCATCATGTTAGGACATTTTTCGGTCCAGCCTAGCGTCTGCTCTACTGAAATGCTTATTTGCATTCTTGTTTACAGTGGCAGTAGGTGCAGTCGTAAAGTCGTAAAGTAATTTTCAGTAGTATTGTCACGAGTACGTAGTCTTTTATTTTTTTTGTCGATAAAAATATGTTCTCATCCCCGAGTTGCACTGCGAAGCTGAAAAAATGCCGTGCGTTTCCGCGAAGCCATGTTTTCTGCCGTCGGTTTGATTTCCGCTATAGGAGCCATTCTTTGTGGGAGAATCTGCATATTTTGGAAGCAGCTGACAAGAATGACGAAACCGTTGCAGCCCTGTTTAACATTTTTGTTGTACTTTATTCTTTAGTTGTCATTAAATTTTGCAATCCATTTCACTGCGATGTGTCACTGCATTCCGTAAGTAGAAACTGCAAACTCATCGTGAATATACGTGACGAAGAGCTGTAACAGATAGCTTTCCAGCAACAGAGAAAGTCTTTGTTGCTAAACGCGCTCTTACTCCTTTGAATCCACAACAGCTATACCTGAACTTCTCTCCTCATTAGAAAGCACTGGAATCACAAGAACGAAGGGAAACTATAGATGATCTTCCAGATGATGAATGACATCGAATGTAAAATAATGTCGACGTACAGGTTTAAATGCTTTTAAAACCGTACGTTCGGCTTTTATTCTGCTAAATATTTGTAGACGTACAATGCGAATCAGAGCAACGCAGCATCTATTTCAGTAGCGTGTACAGACCCCCGAGAGAAAGGGGCAACTTTTAGTAAAAGGGTACAGAAAGTTTTAATGGATATTTTTCTGGGGACTTTTTTTTGCTCTATTTACCTTCTTTTTCTGCCCCTTTCTCAGCCTTTTTTGCCTCTTTTTAGGCTTGGACTCTTTCTCAGGCACCACCAAATAGCAAATGTCGGCACAAAATGGCAATTTTTTATTTACAAAAAGGGCATTTTGCAAAAAGGGCAGGGGCACTGTCCTCCTCCTGTATACGCCACAGATCTATCTCACCCTGTGCTGATTTCTCTCTGTTATAAAGTAAAAGCCAGGAAAGTACACAAATATACATAAAAAGTCTATACGTTTCGGCTCACCTCAGAGCCATAATCTTTCACTCTTGAAAATGGCTCTGAGAAGAGCCGAAACCTCAAGTTTTTATGTATATTTGTGCACTTTCCTGGCTTTTAATTTATAACACTCTAACAAGAGCTTTTAGTTTAATCACTGATTTCTATCTGTCTGTTTTTCTTTCGTTTTTCAACGGGCTCTTTTTTTCCATCCCGTAACTACAAGTCTTTACCAACGGACTTCCATACATTACTTGGAAATTAAGAGTATGATCAACCAATCGGAAGTAAGATATTACGATATTCACCTCTGCGGGTCTCCTTGTACTGCGTCTCTCCTTCTGGCGTCATATGGCTACGGCTGGGAGCACGCAACCCCTCAAAATGTCTCCTTATCAGAATTTAGTCTCTAACCACAAACGTCTCACGAGGTTGACTCGTAGATCGAGTTAACTGACGCATGTCTCAGCCAAAAGATAAGGGCGGTTTTTTTTTTTTTTAGCTCAAAGGCAAAATTTCACAAATACGGTTAATCGAATCGAACGTCGCAAGCCGAGCCAAATTAATACACCACACCCCGGGGGGGGGGGGCTACGTGTTCGCTGAAGTTTGTAACTCGATTTGCAGTGGAAGTTGGGCTCGTTTCTAAAGTTCGAAAGAAGAAGAAGAAGAAGAAAAGAAAAGGTGGTTGAAAGCATCAACATCGACCAAAAATAACATTAAAAATATATAAACTTTCTTTTTGAAAAAAAAAAGACGTGGCGGTTGAAAAAAAGGCTTCAGAAATGTTGGCAGGAGATGCATTCGCAGCGACTGTTCTTAAAGGGAGCTACAACGATCCACACTGATCCACACGAATTACAGTCACACTACTTTATTCACCTACCGTTAATAATTCCTTTGCTATAAATCGGTTTTAAAATGTACGGCTACACTGATGCAAGCAAGACTTCGTTGTGAACAAGCCGACTGAAATCGTGGACTTATATTCTATCACATTGCGTGTGGCCCATGATCTGAGCCGGCCAAGAGAATACATACATTTAATTAACCTTGGTGGGTACCATAAACGACTAAATGCACCAGTTGGATTCAGCATCAGATGCACAAAATTCTCCCAGGAATGCAGCAGAATATCTTCCTGTCGTCACATTTTAAAATGGATTTAAAGCAATGGGATTTACTATGAGTAGGAGAATAAAGCCGACATTATTCATCTACTGTTATTAAACGCTTTGCAGTAAATCCATTTTAAAATGTGACAACTGGAAGATGTTCTGTTGTTTTCCCGGGAAAACGGATGCTGAATTCAGCTGGTGCACTTAGTCTGTGCTTTTAGTCTGTGTTTATGCTGAGATAAAAACTGCATTCTTCGTGCGTGGTACGGGGTTTTCTACAAATCGAACGTTTTGAATAAAATTCTGCATTATCTTAACGTCGACCTATTTAGTACGCCCAGTCCTCAGTCGGGCGGTTATGGGTATAAAAAAAGAAAGTAGCTTTAACCTCCGAAGAACCAGTACAGTACTTATGCTGTAGGAGTCGTTTTGTTAGAAACCCAAAAGTCCAGAGAAGAGTTTCAGTATTGTGTCTTGTAATTTGTCTGAATGCTGGTGCCCGACGTCTTCTACCCGATAGAAGACTTCGAGAAAACCACCTTAACAGCCGTTTACAAAAATTCATTCAAGTATGAGTGGGGCTAAGGGTTAGTGTAATGGTAAAAGGTCGTCTATAGAAATACCCTTAGACTTTAACTTTAACCTTAATTAATATTTTCAATCGCCTTTACAGGCATTTCAGACGGAAGAACACTCACCATGACTTTTGTGGCTGTATTACTACGAAACAGGCTTTGAGCCTATTGTAGGTGGAGCGAACAGATGTTCATTTAAAACATATATTTAGTTTCTATTGTAATGATTTGCCAATGCTCCTAAAACATCTAGGTGCAATACTTACTCGGCTAAGTTGGCCTCTTTGCCTTTTGGTGTGACGTATACTGCTGCTTTTTGCTGGCCTTTTCTTAATTTAGCTATTTTTTTTTAAATATAGACTGAGCTACGTATCATATTTATTTTAATATTTTAAGGCTTTCGTTTACTCCAGCATTTATTTTCTGTTTAGTTATTTGTAGCCTCTTTTCACAGCCCACACCCTCGCCGCCGACTAAAAACGGCACATACAGCAACTACTATTTGATCTGCCGCCGCCAATAATTCTTAACATTGTTTAGAACAACTGCTGTACAAAGTGCAGTCCGCATACTAAAAAAATAATAATAAGGAATTGAACCACAAGCCAAACAGTCATCAATACGATAGTTTTTAACAATAATCAAAATATTTATAAGGTTCACAATGCTGCCACAGGTACAAAACTTGACACTTGCACCAACGAAAATGTTGATGGAGCACACCTCTATCACCCAATGCAACAGCGATCTCTATTATATAATCTAAAAGTAATAACCATCACAATTATTGTAGGTTAAAAATGTGTTAGCTTTTATGCCAAGTTTTTGTTTTAGGCCTAATGTTTCGCATTCAGGCCTAATTTTTGCATGGCGATTTTATTTCGTAAGTATAGCAGCAACCAAGAATTAGGTTCGAGAGTTAGGCCTATTCCTTCTTGCGACACGGTTTCGATTTCGAGACTTCACGTTACCAGTGGTGATTCATATTATTGTTTCGTGCTGTGATATAAACACGTCGTCTGCTATGGACTTTCGTTTTATATATACGGCTTCGTCTTGATACGACGATTTCAGGTTTCATATTCGGGATTCCCATCGCTAGTATAAACGACTATAATTGTCGCCGTGCTGAAGTGAATGAAACTAATATTTGTCGTTAATGAACTCTTTTTGTTTTTTGTGGTTTTGTTTCTTCCAGTAATAGTTAAATGCAAGGATCAAATGTTATCACACACGGCGATAGCCGTGTATATATGTGATTGAAGTCCTCTCTCCAGCAAAACCAAAACTATTAATTTTTCCGTTTCTATTTAATATATTTTGACTAAACTTGGCCAGATAGTAGATAGCAACTTTTCTTAACTTTACACCAACTTTTATGCAATTCCGTGCAAGAGTAAAAGTAGGTATAGCCACACGGAAATTTGAAAACTGTTCACTTGTTGTTGTTCTTCTTCTTCTTGTGTGACACGGTTTCAGAAAAAACTACGGCACCTACCTAAAATCTGAAACATGGTCTGAGCCAGAAATTTCCCTGGGCTTCAACCTTACAGGGACCATTTTTTCGATTGGTCCATCCATTCCGGAGTTACGGGACCCTGAACGATCACTTTGATTGTTTTACATTGTTTTAACCATTGTATTTAGGGAACAATGCCACTCAGAAAACTCCAGATTTATTCTTCGTGCACATGTTATGTCTTTGCTAAAAAGTTGAGTGTTGAGCAGCTTTGGCCCCGATTGGTACGTGGGTGGGTGACCTCCTGGGAATCCATTCCGGGTGCTGCAGACATAGGGCCTTAGGGCTTCGTCGGGCAGATGACCGGGTGCGGTTAACGCTCGCTAAAACCCTTGAAAGAATCCGTGTTTCAGCTAAACGCATATAGATTTAAACCAAACTAAGCAACGTTTGGTTTAATTGTGAGCCCTCCGTCCTCAAAAATTTGCAGCTAGAAACGATAGGATGGCGTATTTATTTCGTAAGTGCGGGCTTTCAGAGCTGAGCTGAATTGTTTCAAAGTGGCCAGCAACAATGCATGCATAAACCTTTGTAGCCTGACGCCATAGCCGTACAAAAGGTACACGGATTACTAACAAAAACGTCAAGTGTGCCGTAAAAAAGGGGGTTATATGATTGAAGTTTCACCTTACTTGTTAAAATGTACACGGATAAAATTTGGATGATTTTTAATTGAAATAATCAAATGTACAATTGAGAAAATTGCATCTGTTTAAGTGTTGTTGTGCTTTACCTATCATATATTTCAAACGTAAAGCACAACAGCACTTAAACAGATGCAATTTTCTCAATTGTACATTTGATTATTTCAAATAAAAATCATCCAAATTTTATCCGTGTACATTTTAACAAGAAGTGAAACTTAAATCATATAACCCCCTTTTTTACGGCACACTTGACGTTTTGGTTAGTAATTGCTTCATCGAGTTACGTCGAAAAAGGTTATTAACTAGAAAGAAGCAACCAATTTACCAATTTAATTTGTCGTGTTTTCTTAAGTTCATTTGACTATGATTCGTCGGAATTCCTTAACCATTAAGGCTTCAAAATTTACAATAGCGAGTGTTAGAAATAAATTCGAAAAATTGCAATGTCTTCCGTAATAATTGTTTGATTTACGTCAAATTTTGGCTCAGCATTACTTTTTGGGGTATAAAGCGGTGTACCACATTTCATTCCAACCCAACCTTTTGTTTGGGCTCCACCCTGACTAAAAAAGTGCAACCAACCAACGGACCTACCAACCAACATTTTCCAATTTGGTGTCCGTTATAGGCTACGCTTCGCGATAATTCAGGGTTCGTGCGGGGCCTTGAAATCCGGAAAAGAGGTTGAATTTAGGAAAACAATCTCCAGGCCTTGAAAAGCCTTTAATTCTACGAAAAGTAAAGAGAGGCTGGAAATGACCTTACAATTATTATTGTTGGCTTGAAATTGCTTTAAGTTTGCTTCAGTTGCGTGGATAAAAAACGTCCATACCTTGCTATGGAATTTCCGCATTTTAAATTCTTGTTGCTTCAGGTTGTGAAGGAATAAAAGTACGTGTTTGCTAAGTATGGGCCTACATTAAAAAAAATTCCAGTAGTTAAATGTGTGACGATGAATCAGTTGCAACATAGTATTAAATGAAAAAAACCCAATGTGCTCTTGTCTTTGTGATAGTCTGTGTTCGCTGTATACGTTGGGTTTGTTCAGTTAAAAAAAATATCTGCTACACTCAGAAAATTTTAACAAAAGAATTAAAATCTAGTATAGAGTGTTAAGAAAATACGATCTAGATAAACTTTAAAATCCCGTACCATTATCGCTACCTACGTTGCCTTGAGAAATTGAAGTTGGGCCTTTAGAAACCTGGAAAAGACCTTGAAAAATATTGGTTAAAACGTGTACGAACCTGAAAATTGTTGACTCTTATCTAACAGTTATATTCGAGAAGTCACCTAAGTGTTGAGTGTGAGAGGGCAAATGTGAGTGCAAACATCTAACAGGCGTATTCCAGAAATCTACTCAGTGTGAGTGGGGCTAAAGGTGAGTGCAAGGGTCAAAAAACATTTATAGAAATGTCATCAGATGTTAGGACACTCGCATTCCCTTTTGTGGCTGTACTAAAATAGTTGAACCTTCCCTTAGATGTCTGCAGTCATATTTGCCCTCTCGCATCAGTGGATTTCTGGAATACGGTCAACAATTTTAGTACAGCCACAAAACGAAATGTGAGTGTCCTAACATCTGAGGGTATTTCTATAGATGCCTTTTGACTCTTACACATAGCTTTGACCCCACTCACACTTGAGTGGATTTCTGGAATACGGCTGTTAGATAAGGGTCAACAATTTTAGTACAGCAACAAAAGCGAAGCCTTTTGACTCTTACACATAGCTTTGGCCCCGCTCACACTTGAGTGGATTTCTGGAATATGGCTGGCTGTTAGATAAGGGTCAACAATTTTAGTACAGCCACAAAAGCGAATGTGAGTGTCCTAACAGCTGAGGGTATTTCTATAGATGCC
>JAHWFP010081261.1:19781-47364 GCA_023313725.1 Lithobius niger
GCCCCGCTCACACTTGAGTGGATTTCTGGAATATGGCTGTTAGATAAGGGTCAACAATTTTAGTATAGCCATAAAAGCGAATGTGAGTGTCCTAACAGCGAGGGTATTTCTATAGCTGCCTTTTGACTCTTACACATAGCTTTGGTCCTACTCACAATTGAGTGGAATTCTGGAATGCGGCTGTGAGAGGCTCAGCATAGCAGCTTCCCTTCTCCTAATCAGTCTTCCATGGCACAAATAACTGGAAGAAAATTACTGAGAATTTGTTATTTCTTTTTTTCAGACAGTGGATATTAACAAATTCTATTTGTTTGTGTATGTGTATCTGCTTCTTCCATTATCTTATGGTTTGTTTCGTCGAAGAAAGTTGTAACTAAACACTTTCTGCAGGCCAGGTGGTTATAGAAAAAAAAAAACTCTTAACTTTGTTTTCTTGGACCTTGTTTTTCTTTTCTGTTGTGCGTTCCTGACTTCTTTCGAAAATTCCATTACTTTTGGTTCGCAGAAATTATAAAATTGGACGTTGCGGTATTGATCCACAAAACCTGCAAAAACATCAATTTGTGAGCAAAATAAATAAATAAACAAAGGCAAACGCGTGTTGTATAAAGGTGAGGAAATAGTGTGGTTATGGGCTGGCAGCTACACTGTACCCTACAAAACTTAGCAGTAGTGAATTCTTCAGTATATGTAAAAAACGAAATTAAAGCCGCACATAAAAAATTGTTTGTTTATATGGCCGAGATTGCAAATTGAAGCACCAGATTTGCACCAGAATTTATTTCATTTCTCGTTGTATTTAACTTACCACATTTCTTAAGACATTTACCTAGCTAAGAGTGCGTAGTCAACCTAAAAACATATGATAGTTTGCAAATATGTTACACGTCAACTAGTATTTAATGTTTTTTTTTCAGTTTTTGCCAAATGTATTTAATGTATTTAAATGTATTTAAATGTAATTTAATTTCTTAATTTATTAATTCATGTATTTAAGTGTATTTTAATGAATCTAAATGTATTTAACGTTTTTTCGTAGGCGTTTAAGCTAGAGGCCTGAAATTTGCACCATTGTAGAGCTCGTTTCGAGCCGGTTAAAATGGTACATTGGAATGTCAAATCGGTCAAAATTTGGGGAAAATATGATTTTTAGGTGGTGGACCAAGGTTCAGATACAACAATTTTGACAGCGATAATTTAAGGCACCTGTATACGCCTGTAAACCAAACGATTAAGATTGCATGGTCTAATAAAAATTTAATAGGACTAGATTTTGCTAGAAAGAATGTACCAAGTCGTTCGTGGGTAGAAGCGGAGCGAAAACAAATTGTCATTGTGGTAAAGTTATTTTCATACTCTATTTTAGACTTTTTGTTTGGCACTTTGTCCTCGGGACAGTTACAATTTTTCCAGTCTAGAAGACGAGACTTAAAAAAAAATTAGCTTGATTTAAAAAAAAAATTGCAACAGCTTCTTCAGTATGACAGTGGCGTACTACTTGTCGTTTTATTTGAAAGTTGCAGGGATTATTCCGTGACGTGGGGACTTTGCTCATAGCTGGTTGATAAAAATGATTCAGGATTCACGTCTGGTAAATGGCAATATTGCCAGATAGGAAGTTCGGTTTGCAGGTATGACGACCGGAGAGTTCGGGATTCACACAAAGACACAGAGTCTGGCGCTACGCCCGTGCTGCAGCCAATAGGACACCCGCTGTACCGCAGGCAAGCCGCATATCTGTAATTGATACACAAAGCATTAACCAAAACGTAATTATGTGCTTTAACAGCTTCGCCCAACAAAATCAACACGTCGTGAAGCCCCACGAAGAATTCACTAGAGTAAAATCCTTTTTTAAACACCCTTCGAGCAGCCCGTCTTTTATCAGTGGGAGCAACACGAGCGGCATGGGGAAATTATTAACCACATGTTTTCAGTTGTGTTAGAACAACAATTACCGCTTTCAGTGTCTTAATGGTGCGTCGCTCGATTGAGATCGAATACTAATATTCGCGCCTCAGCTAGTCTTCATTGCTACGATTGTTTTAGATCGTACAGGCGATCAACAAACCGCAGTTCAACAACGTCAAACAGGAGTTGATGCCAGCCGTCTTGTTTGTAGACAAAGCGGCGTTTGCAACGTCGGTGTGCACAGACCCAAGAGGCCATGGGCCGACTATCAAAAACATGCATAGATTTTAGGTTTTTCTTGTACACTAACGCATACCATGATATTTTGATTTTAGTTTAAATAAAATACATCAAGTAGGGAAAAGCTAAATCCCCCTTCCGTTTTTCTTTTTTTCTTTCTGGGGGCCCCCCCCCCCCCATTAGGAGCCCCCAAGTCGAGCATTCTTTAAAATAATGTAACTCCGTCCCTAATTGGTGGAATTTAATAATTTTTTAACCTAAAAAATGCGTTGTTAACCTAAGTATGATAGTTTGGCTGGGAAATGGGAGTAAACGTGAAAAATTTGATTTTTAACATAAAACTTTACGTTCCCACACGAATTACTGTAGTACCATTGAATTTTCGCAAATATTATATCAGAGCGAAATTAAAGTTTACTTCTGTATATTTCATTAGACATGCAGAAAAACGAATTCCGCTTATTACAGCTTATTTATGTCGGCTTCGTTCTTTTTTTTTGCTTAGTTCTCTAAGTTAAAGTGAACAATACGGGCCCTTGGTCCACGGTCTACAAGTTTGAACGCGTCAAACGCTCTCCAAGACGAACGGTGCAAACGATCAGGCCAAGCTCGCAACTCCCCTAAAGGTTTGGTGAATACCGGCCTTTAAGGTATAGTAAAAGCGAAGCCGTTTCTACAGGGCCGTGGCCCAACTTACACTGCACTTACCCACAGCACAGACGCAGACCCACAGCGCTGAACTATGTACAGAACATTTAGCAATATTCAAACTAACATTCTTCA
Source organism: Lithobius niger (assembly GCA_023313725.1). Classification (NCBI taxonomy): domain Eukaryota; kingdom Metazoa; phylum Arthropoda; class Chilopoda; order Lithobiomorpha; family Lithobiidae; genus Lithobius; species Lithobius niger. The sequence continues at coordinate 22,716 of JAHWFP010081261.1, forward strand.
TACACTTAACAGAGTTAACAATTTTGAGATTTTCTGCAGGGTGTACCGATAAAAGGTCTGGCCAAACTTTCAGGGTGTAGTCTATGATCAAAAATATAAGACTAAAAAGTCCTATAAACAGGTCCGGAAATGCATTCATTTTTCGATAAAGTTACTCCCCCCCCCCCCAACTTTAGGGTAAAACATTGAAGTTTTTCCATAACTTCCCACCTACCTTGTTCAAACAACTGCAATTGACACAATCTTCATGCAATATCATTACTTCATAATGTCGGTCGTAAAACTTTGCGATTGTTGCAGTAATGGAGGAAGGGTGGGGTGGCACAAGTTGGGGGGGGGGGTGGCTCTTTAGTAGTTTTACTGAAACAAACGCTGCGTCGCCATGCAGAGGACCAAAATCTCCGATCTGGTATCGTCTTCAGTTTAGAAGAAAGAAATTTGTTAGAGGAGTAGTCGGTTGAATGCTTGGAAAATTGAATTCTGGAAGCGGATTATGAGTCGACACCAATAAAATAGTCATTCTGAACACTCGTTCATATAGTGTTCTTGTTATTTGAGTGTTCACAATGCCTATTTTATTGTTGTCGACCCATAATCCACTTCCGGAAGGAAAGAAATGTGTGCCTACAAAAGGTGCTCGATGTGTCGACGAATTGTTAGTGACGAATTAATAGGTCCCTATGTGTTGGCGCCACGTCTAAATGGTGAAACCCATTAACGGTTTCTCGAACACGAGTTGCCTACCTTACTGCAGGATGTTCCATTGGGTATTAGACAACGAATATGGTTTATGCATGACGGTGCTCCACGACATTTTAGCTTCCTAGCACGACAATTCCTAAATCGCGCCTACCCAGCACGATGGATTGATCGAGGTTGGCCGCATGCGTGGCACCAACGTTCACCAGATCTGATCCACTTGACTTTAACTCGTGGGAACACCTAAAGTCACTTGTGTATTCAGTTCCAGTCGACTACGAGGAAGTCCTTCGGCAGCGGGTTGTCGAGTGTTGCCATACGATCCGATATACCCGGTGTCTTTGAACGCGTTCGCCAGTCAATGGCAAGACCTACCCTTGCCTGTGTTGGATTGCATGGTGGACATATCGAGCACCTTTTGTAGTTAGAAAAGGGTCAAATTTCTCTCTTCTAAACTGAAGACGATTCCAGATTGGAGATTTTGGTGCTCTGCATGGGAACGCAGCGTTTGTTTCAGTAAAACTAATAAAGAGGCTCCGTCCCCCCAACTTGTTTCCTCACCCCCCCCCCTCCTCCATTTCTGTCCCAACCGCAAAGAGTTTCTCGACCTATACTTTATGAAGTAATGAAATTGCAAGAAGGATGTGTCGATTGTAGTTGTTTGGACAAATTAGGTGGGAAGTTACGGAAAAACTACAACATTTTGCTCCAAACTTCGGGGGGGGGGGGGGGGGGGGGGGGGCTGTAACGAAAGACGGATGCATTTCCGGACCCATTTTTATAGGACTTTTTACTCTTGATCATAGACTACATTCTGAAAGTTTGACCCGACCTTTTAGGGTCACCCTTTATAATAAATGAACTGTTTATTACGATGAAAAAAAAAACGAAAAAGGTCAAGGATACGAGGTACCCACTAACATCCAGTCAAGTTTAGTCAAAACAGTAAAAGGTTGAAGACGTTGAAAAAGTAGAAAAGGACATAAAAACATACTAAAGGCAAAGTAAGAGCAGCCAAAGGCTATAGTCAATAGTTCACCGAGCCCATCGATCAAATCCTCCGAGATCAACAACCTTTAAACTCCCTGTGAAGGCCACCACACAGGTCGCCAATACTACGTCGGTGGGTAGGTGTTCCAAACCTTCACAATGCGGTTCGGAAAAATATTTATAACCATACTTCTGAACTGATTTAACAAACAATTTAAGCTGGTTACCTCTTCAACGATCACAGCCTCTGATCGAGAAGAAACTATTATTGTCAAGGCTAGCTAAGTCATGTAAAATTCGATATGTCAAGCATAGGTCCATTTTAATTCTTCGCAATTCTAGTGAGTCTAGGTTTAAAGTGTGTAAACGTTCAGAATATGTTTTATTTTATACAATTTTATGTAATTTTATGCAATTCGATAATTTTATACAAAAATCTAGATGGTTGGGACATTGTGAAAATGGAGATATCTAGACATACCTAGCAGGTAATGCTGCACTCGGGACCAGCAGCTTCTCCGCTATTTACCACTGTCACCTTCTTATTTATTTTAGGCTTAACACGTCTCAGCTTCCTTACAGTTATGTAGATAGAGATAGATAGAGATTATGTATATAGAGATTCGACGCGTCATCACTTAGCCTAAGAAGATTCTGCCACACACACACACAAAATGAAAGAGTTTAAAGCTGTGCCCACGAGTTCGAGCGTTGCGTCGCAACTCGAAGAAAGTGGTAAAAGAAATGTAATGGTTGTTGAAGATTTTGAACGTTTCAATGGTGTCACCCCTATCGAAGTGTTCAGCAAGGCTTGACAGGTTGAGAGGGCTTAGGCGGGGCTCGTAGGGAGTGAAACGAAGGCCAGGGCACCACTTAGTGATTTTTCTCTGAGGCCTTTCAAGAATATCAATTGATTTTGCACAATGAAGTCTCCAGGCCTGAACACAGTAAGGGCCCGTTTACGCAACGGCAATTTTCTCGCTTACTAGCTTTTACTTGGTCAATACTAAATCTGCTGGCTGCTTCTCGCCTTGGCCCGAACATGCGGCTTTCGAGTCGTCTATAACGTAGCCACCATGGCAACGACGCTGGCGCATATCTTCTCCTCGTGCCCCGCAACACGACGTGTGTAGCTCGCTGCATGACAGCGAAGATTTATGACAACAAGAAAATGATTTCTGAATACCAGCATTCGATGGGTTGTTTTCGATTCGAGATCCCCGAAATGGACGCCATGTTGGATTTTGAATTTTCGCTGCGAGCAGCTATTTGATCTACCGCCAGAGATATAGAGATACAAAACGGGCCGCGATCGAGCGACACGCCTTGTGCGAAGTGCATGCCGGGAAAACGACGGAGCGACCGCCGTGCCCTTGCTCGATAATCCTGGGCAACTAGTTGCTCGCAAGCTAACAAGCGGATGGTTGCACGTTATAACTTGATCGCGAAGCTTCAACTTTGTTGATTTTATTGTTAAAATGATTGATTTGATTTGATTATTAAGCTATAACCATTACTGCTCTTGACAATGGTTTAACGAATGAACAACACTGGCTCATGTAGACAAGCCATCGCTTTGAATTGAATTAAATTGAATTTATTGAGGGGACAGTGGACCGAAGCCATAAACAACTCTCTTTGGTCTCTCAACAAACATTAAAACTTCGCGATCAAATCGTAACGTCAATTCAGCTGCTTGTTAAAAGTCATCATAAAGCGATTATTATTGTGCCATCAACTGCACCAACTCAAAAGCCTAACTACAAAAAAAAAAAAATAATAATGACAAGCTGGTTCCTACAAGGACGCGATGTTGGTACACTGTCCCGTTTGTTGTCGCACTGGTGTTTGTTTCGTTTGGTTCCCAAGAGTTTTCCGTCAAAAATACATATCGTAATATTTCGTTTGTAACTGATTGTTACTACCAATCCACATTACCCTTTACATTGCCGGCCGCTTGCACTTTTTCATTGCTGTCGTGCAAAGAATAAACACGCTCGCCCTTTTCATAGCATCCGTACCATAAATGAACATGCTCCTCCGTTCTCACTGATGCCGTGAAAGAATGCGCTCCCAAGCGCATTAATGTACTGCATTTGGATTGGTCGTAACAATGACTGCGTTTGCCACCTCTGAAATCGCCCCTCATGTACCGGGGAGGGGGGGGGATATATATGAAGGGGAGACGAGGTTTAATGGCGTGTCGACAGATAGGTCGCCTATGGTTCAGCACAAACGAAATACATAGAATATATTGTAGGGTCTAAGCTAAACTTTTTTTCCCCTATTTCCTAGAGAAACTGAACTATTAATTCATTGTTACTGGGGAGGTTGTTTAAAATGCTAAGCATTCTAAATGGACGAGGCTGTTAATCCCCTTTCCCCCCCCAAAAAAAAATGCCTCCGCGCATGACAGAAATGCTATAATATTTTACGTGTTATCAATCATCACCATGGAAAATGGATTTTTTTTTTAAAGTTCAATAATGCAATCAGTGATGCGTATTTTCGAGCCTGCGATTGAAAAGAAAATTCTATGTATATAATTTGCTTAGGTTGGGATACAAACAGCAAACTCATCATCATGCACGGAGCAAACTTAAGACAGCCAGGGAGGCCGAGGGAGATATGACAGAGTGTGGGGGGGGGGGGGGGGAGGAGTAGCTAGATCGCGGCACAGCTAGTGTTAAATATTGCTGCAGACAGTTGCATTTCTGTCCAGCTGTTCCTTGGTAGGCCGTGTGCTCCAGCACAGGTGTAAACATGAATTTAGAAGTCTTTTATAAAATAAAATATTGTAAACGTAATATTGAAGTAAAAAATCCTCTCGCCTGGTAAGTAATGAAACAAAATATTTGTATGACTTCACCCCCCTCCCTTCCCTAAAAAAAAAATGTTATATCTACTGTGCCACGTACTAACCAGACGTAGGCCTGCCAAAAATAAACAACAAAAATATTCTAAAGAAAAAAAAAATATTTTATAGGTTCAATAATTTTATGCTTGGCAGAGAGAAAATCAAATGAAGTATTCTGGCGCATTTGTTAAATGATTCCTTTGTATTCTATAAATGCAACATTTGTCGCTTTAAATTTGTAACTTGGCTATTGTGTGCGCAGCGTATCTTGAGTCCTGCAGGTATTTTATGAGCGGCTACGTCTTCCTGGAGGGGGCGGCTTTAATCGGCGGCCACCATTGTTTTCTGTAGCCATCTTGGATATCAACAAGGCACTCTGCCATCAAAAACATACAATCGATTATCTGTGTTCGTTCTGGGGCGAACTCAAGATAGGCAGCGAACACTTCAATTTGTAATATGAATACACAGCTTTCCTAGCAATATTTTGCCACTAGAGAAGAGCTGACTTCTGTGGTTGTTTGTACGTTGTCGTAGCCCAGGATTATCACTAGATGGGGTTAGTAGGCATTGCGGCTGCTTCAAGGCGTGTTGCGCCGTACCATTGTCGGCGATTGGTCGTTTCGTATCTCTACCGCCGTCTGATCACTGCTAGAAGCTAAAGGGTTAAAGGGTTAAAGGGTTTAACGAGCGTTAACCACTCCTGGTCATCTGCCCGAAGCCCTAAGGCCCTATGTCTGCAACAGCCAGATTCCTAGAAGCTGTTCTTTGTGCAAGAATAGCAAATTTTGGAAATAGCGTGAAATGACAACAATGTTGTACCAATGTTTAAAGTTACTGTTGTACTTTGTTCTTTATTCGTATTGTTATTTACAATACACTTAATTTGTACAAACTTCAACTTCAAACTTCAACTTGATTTGCTTAAACTTCAGGGGTTGTTGCAATGGCGCGCAAAGTGAAGCGTTTTCTGCTGGACCTAAAACTAAAAGGTATTTTGGATCAACGTGAGATTGACATGGGCTTCACTTCTGATGCGAAGTATGGCGAAGTACAGAAGTTTGCTGCTGAGGTCGGGATTGACGAGGTAGACTTGCAACTGTATGGAGTGGTGGGAGGAAAACAACCAGATTCCGATCGAGGGTTAGCGCCCGTAGAGTGCAACAATGGAAGCAACAAAGAACAGAGAGGGATTGTTACCGAGGGGATTTATTCAAGGCTACCTGTAGAAACTGTGTCCAATTTCGTGGCGGGAGACAGAACAGAGCGGAAAGACAGTGCGTCCTCGTATGCAGAAGCTGCTGAGACTGGGCGTAGGGGTGTTTCAAGGCAAGGAGTAAGTGACAGTGACTTGAACTGGCTGAAATCGTTGTATAATAGCAGTCTAGCTAATGTGGCGATGGAGAAGTCTTTAGTCATCATAGCAGATAGGGCGGGCTGTCCGTATGTGACGGCAGATGTCAAGTCGGCATTGGCAACTGTAATTGACCTACGGCGTGTGACTGGGCTCGCATGGCTCAGGGCGAACAATGCTTTTCACGTTTCGTTCGTGGACCCAGAAGCTAAGCAGATTGTGAAGAACATAAGGGGTTTTAGGTTAGGCGGCCATGCGGCTACAGTGCACGATATGCATGACAGGGTCCTACGCATAAAAATTCATTGGTTACCATTGGATGTTGCTGATGACGACGTTAAGAGGGCTTTTGTGAACTATGGTGAGGTAGTTAGCCTGGTACACGAAATGCATACCGAAGAGGGTATCCAACACTGCTGTAACGGCATCCTATCTGTCGTGCTTCGCCTCAGAGAGTCCGTGCTGGTTGAGGATGTGCCAGATGTCATTAGGATTAGGGGTATTCCAGCTCTGTTGATTGTGGGCAATCGGGCGCCACAATGTCTGAAATGTTTCCGGCGAGGACATATTAGAAAATATTGCCCCAATGCGTACTGTCGTACCTGCCAGAGTGCCATCCCAAAGACTGCACTGTGTGTCCACCTTGCTCCACCCCCACCGATGACTATGACTGACCGTGAGGAGGCTGTGCGGCCAAGTGACGGAGTCCAAGTGGAGAACCGCTCGCCGGGACAGTGGACGCGAGTACGTGCCTCCAAGCGCAAGAAAACGTCTGGGGCCTCCCAGGCTCTTTCCAGGTTGTCCCCGCAGCCCAAGGTAGTGGCTACAGATGATAATAACCGGTTTTCTGTGTTGTCAGCGGAGGAGGAGATGGATGACGAGCAGCCGAGTACTCCCAGTGCTACCCTGGTGCCTGCAGATGGTTGTGCCCAGCCAGGAACTTCTGATGTGGCCCCTTCTTCTGTTGCCCAAGGAGCTTGTGCCCCGTCTGCTAGTGTACTGTCAATGGTTTCTGTGGTTGGTGAGTTGCAGGATGGTTCGTCGGTGTCTAGTGCTGTGCGCTTAATATCCGATTGGGCAAAAGAGAGTGAAGATATGATGGCTTCCACCGAATCTTTACTTGGTGCTTCAGAGGTGTGCCATAGTGAGGAGCACAGTGGTTCTGATTCACTCAGTGGAAGTGGCGAATTGTTGCAAGTTCATGTGTCATTGTAACCCTCCTATCCTAACGTGCATTCAATTTCTGCGTGTGGAATGTGAGAGGAGCAAGCAGCAAACTTGAGGATGTCGAAAAGCTGTGTTCTGGTGTAGATGTATTGGGAATAGTTGAAACGAAATTCCCCCCTGGCTTTGTCCCAAAGATCAGAGGGTTTCATGGTGTTGCTGGGCCTGGACTCTCTGGTATCCGGGTTTTTTTTAGGAAAACGATTCCTTTTTCGGTTGCCCCGTACACACTATGTACGGGCATTGATGCTTGCATTTTTCGGATCTGGTGGGGAACTCGCTGGATCACGTTAGGGGCAGTTCACGTCGTTGGGCGGTTTTCTGCTCCGGAGTGGGTGACGTGGGTTGGCTCTCTTCCACGACCCTTGATTCTGGGAGGAGATTTCAATGCGCATCACACGGTCTGGGGCAGTGTGCGATGTGACCCCCGTGGGCGAATTATCGCAAACTCCTTGGGTCAACTTCGATTAGAGGCAATTCAAAATGGGTCTATTACGTTTTTCAGGAGGTATGGTGCGCTTGTGCAAGAGTCTGTTTTGGACCTTTTTTTATGCTCATCAGATATTGCAGCGCAATTCTCGTTTATTACTTCCTCGGATCTCAGAGGCAGTGACCACTTTCCAGTGGCACTGTCTAGTAGAGCTTATACCCCTATGAACACGTGTAGAGGTATGCGCAGCGGACGCCCGCTTATTGATTCGGGAGCTTTTGCTGGGTGGATCGGTACGTGGCTCAGGGATAAGAGGCGTGTTCGTAGGAGCACTACCAAGGCCCGACTTGACCCGGTCTGGTGGACCCCAGTTTGCAGGAAGGCAATCTGTGACAGGCGTAAGGCTTGGCAACGATTTAACAGGCTTCGTTGTGATGAGAGATGGTTTGAGTATGTTGGGATTGTGCAAGAGACTAGATTTATCTTGCGCAAAGAGAAGGCCAGTTTTGGGCGCAGGTTGTGTGAGCGGGTTTCCCAGGGTGTCCCCGCCTCGAAGGTCTGGGCTCTGGTGCGCCCCCAAGATTCCCGCATCGCGGTGACCTGGGCGGTAGATGTAAGAGGGAATGTTCTGCGCGGTCCAACTTTGGCCAATGCGTTCAACGATAATTTTGCTTCGGTTTATGGGGCGCCGAAGGGCCCCCCTCCCCCCACTATTGTTGGGTCTATTGCTAGTGACCCTGTTTCTATGGCAAGCCAGATGCCTTTGACAGTTTTGGAACTGTCGGCAGCACTGGGTGCGTGTAAACTTGAAAGTGCCTCGGGAATTGACGGTGTTACCTACGATGACTTGCGACGCCTTGACAGCGATGGCCGCTCTGCCTTACTGGCGTTTTATCAGAGCCTCTTTGATGGGGCCCCAGTCCCCCAGTCCTGGCTATTCTCAGTTCTCACCCCTGTTGTGGGTAGAGGTAAGGTCCGGTCTGCGGTCACGAGCTACACGCCCATTGCTCTTCTATCCTGCCCTCGGAAAGTCTATGAGAGGATCCTCATCAGCAGGATGGTGTGTCAGATAGAGGAGTCTGGTGGACTCTTCAGTGCTCAATTCGGCTTCCGCAAGCACAGGGGAGCCCACGATGCGATGATGTATCTAGAATCTGGCATTCGGGAAGCCTGGGTTAATGACTGCATTTCAGTCGTGGTTTTCTTGGATATCAAAGCAGCATATGATATGGTTGACGTGGCATGGCTAGACCATTCGTTGCAGGGGTTAGGAGTTTGTGGGAAGCTTCGAGCTGCTTTGATGGCTCTTCTCGGCAGACGGCAGTTTGCGACTAGGGTGGATGGCTCCTGGTCCGGTGTGCTGTCGACTGACAGAGGCCTGCCGCAGGGGAGCTGTCTCAGCCCGGCTCTGTTTGCGGTGGCAATAAACACTGTCTTGGTTGAGCTGAGCTCCACTGTCAGTGTCGTCGCTTATGCGGACGACGTCGCCGTCTGGCTGACGGGAAGGGACCTGCCTTCTCTCCTTGAGATTTTGGAAGCAGCTGTCGCCCGGTGTTCTCGGCTCCTAGCGGCTAGGGGACTTGTGCTCTCCAGTGCTAAGACGGAACTCATGATTTTTAACCGGGGGCCATTGCTCGCAGGTTCCATCTCTGTTGACGGAGTACGCGTTGAGGCAAAGAGTAAGGTGAGATATCTCGGTTTTTGGTTGGACCCGCGCCTTGACTGGTCGCATGATGTTGCGGCTGTCAAGAACACCTTGTCGTCCAGGCTCAATATTTTGAAACTGCTCACTTGTAACAGGTCGATAGCGAAACGTGCCACACTGCTAACTTTTTACAAGGCGTACATAAGGTCAAGTGCGGACTTTCATGCCCCAGTCTTAGTGACTTCGCGCAGTGCCATGAGAGGTATACAAGTTGCTCTGAATGCATGCTTGAGGGTCGTGTCCGGCTGCTTGCCTTCGACCCCAGTGCTGGCGCTGCTAGTGGAATCTGGTGATTTACCCATTGATATTAGGGCCAAGGAGCTTCTGGGTAGAATTTGTCAGCGAGCGGTTGCAAGAGGATGGGCAGACCCCCTGGCCCGCATTATTTTGGACTATATGTCACTGTCACAGAGGGCTCGGGATCTTCTGGGTGCCCCGGGGTTGGGAGCATCTCTGCTGGCTGCCCCGGAGCTGGCCCGTTTCCCGAGGGTTCTCTTTGCTTCCCCTCCACCCCCCTGGGTGTGGTGTGGTGATGCCCTCCAATCTATCCATTGTGACCACAGTGAGGGTTTCCTCGGTGTTCGAATATTCTGTGACGCGTCCTTCTTGGCAGAGAGAGAGAGGGGAGGTGTTGGTGTTTGTGTACCTAGCTGTCACCTTGAATACAGCTATTGTCTGGAGTCGGTGCCCTCGGCCTTCGTGGGTGAACTGGTGGCAATTGCGGTGGCTTTGGAGGTTGGTATGGATTTGCATGCACAGGCTTTCTGCGTAGTTACGGACTCGCTCGCGGGGATGGGCTTCCTCAGGAAATGTTTTACCTCCTTGGATGTGTCCCACCCTCTAGTCCTTGAAATTGGGTGGAAACTTTTTTTGGCATGTCAGATGGGTGTTGACGTCAGGATTGTGAGGACCCGTGCTCACTGTGGTGAGTTCGGGAATGAGCTGGCCGACGAATTGGCCAAGAGCGGTTCTCGCCAGGTTGCCCCAGTTTTGTCTTTTGCGGTTGGACCCAGGGACCTCCGACCGGCTTATGTCAGGTCGTCCGGCAGGGTCTGGCAGGAGCGATGGTCTGTGGGATTGACTGGTCGCACTTTATTTAGGATACACCCAACTGTCTCACAGCCTAAGGCTCTCGATGGGATGACTAGGGATGGCGCAGGTCTGCTTTCCAGGCTGCGCACTGGGCATGTTCAGCTACGTGCCCACCTCTTTCGGTTAGGGTGGGCTCATTCTCCGGTGTGTAAATGTGGTACGTCTGATGAGACGGTGTTGCACTTCCTGCGTGATTGCCCTCTCTGGGAGGCACAGCGGCACTTTAACCTTGAACCGGGGGATAATCCCCTGGCCGTGATCCTGGGGGTTCCCCCGCATGTACAGAAGGGAAGGGTATGCTACCGTAGAGCACTGGCCTTCAGCAGGGCCACGGGCCGCTTTACTATGTAGGCGATGACGAGCTTCGATGACGTTTTGCGGTTTTGTTGCTTGCTCCTCTTGTTAATCCCGAAATTTTGTACGCAGTGGAAATCAAATCAAATCACTATTGTAGCCTGCGCACCGTATAAGTGACTGGGTGCTTCCCTGGCACTTTGCTTTGTGCTGGTTTCTATGTTTTCTTGCTTCTTTGTATTTCCTTTGATTTTCTTGTGTTAGTAAGTAAGTAGCAATTAAGTAGGTTAGGCTTGAGCGCATGGTGTACAGGACCGCGTAAGCTCAATAAACTAAACTAAACTAAACTTAATTTGTTATTAATAAACAAAAACGGAACGTTAAATATTTTGAGTAAGGATCTAAAAGTCAAAACCTAGAAGGAACACGGACAAGCTTTGACAGTCAGGGTCTAGGTGTAAAATTTTGTCAGTAAGAGGCTGGTAAGCATTAGACCCTTACTACCCGGTGGTTAGCTTAGTTCTGGTCTCTTCGGACTGAACGTGTGTATGAACGGTTGTAGCCGGTTTTCATTGTTCTTAGAATATTGTTATTGAACTTTAAAAACACAATTTTCTTGTGAAGTTTGGCATTTTGTCTTTTGATGCTTTAGAATTTTTTATTATATTTCGTAGATTTATGGTAGAGGATTACCATAATGCTCTCTGCAACGAATATGCTGGCAAGTTACTAAATTGAAAAATAATTTTCAACGTAAAACAAAGTAGGAAACGTATAACCATACTACCACTTGATCATCACATGGGTCATTGTAGGAGGATTTCCAGTTTTTCGTCAAAATGTATTTATCGCTGACCACCGAGTAGTAAGGGTCTAATGCTTACCAGCCTCTTACTGACAAAATTTTACACCTAGACCCTGACGGTCAAAGCTTGTCCGTGTTCCTTCTAGGTTTTAGATTCTTACTCAAAACATTTAACGTTCCGTTTTTGTTTATAATTCGTGTTACTTTTAGAATTGCAGCTAAACTGTAAAACAGTGTAGTTGACGGTCAAAGGTGATAGTTTAACACAAGAGACCCCAGGCTCACCCTTAACTAATCTAGCTATCGGCAATGGTAACAATAGAAACAAATCCTTTAATTTTCAGTCTATGTCTAGCAGCTGGCGTTTTCTAATTGGTATTGTTGCATAATAACAATGTTTAAAACAATGTAAAACAATCAATCTGGTGGTTTAGAGTTCCGTAACCCCTGAACCACTTGACCAATTAGAAACGGCCTTATGAAAAGGGCACATCTACAGAGCAATACCTGTAAAATGAGCTAAGAACCAGCTTTATAGGACAAATGGTTTGACCTGTAGAGAGGACAGACGAAAGTATCCCCAGAACAACAACAAGAAGAAGCAGAACAAGAAGTTGTCTATTTGGCCCCTCTCTGCATCTCGGGTTTGGCTGGACCGAATTTCACAATTTTTGGACTGCAGACAGGCCTTGACTAGTCAAGGCTAGATTCCAAATTTGGTTTAAAGATGTTTACTTTTGACGGAGTTATAAGCTCTCAAAGTTAAGAGTTTAACACAGAGGTCCTAGGTCGACCCTTACTAACACTGGCTATCGCAAGTGTTAATGTATTGCCGCATTCATTTAGTAAAAACTAGTAACTAATCGTAAATAAATAGCGGTTGACTAGCAAATAGTTTTCGGCGAGCGAGAAGGTCTTGTTGCCTAAACGGGCCCTAATCCAGGTGAGGCCGAACAAATATCTTGGAGAGCGTTGCAAGAAGTGAGTTGGTTAAGTAGTAACGGTTTGAAAAACATAGTTGGCAATTGGGGCCCAATTGATATCAAATTACAGGTTGCGAATCAATCATTCGTTTTTAATGACGTTTTAAGATTTAGGTTCTGAGAATGCACCGTTTTGTCGCTTTCGGTCTTGAAAACGTGACGCAATCACCATGTGTGGGATTTAGTTTCCATGCTAATATTCCCCCCCTGCGCAGATTCTAAAATCTACGACGTACTTCGTATCCAAACCTTCCTCTTCCCTACCCCCTACCCCTTCCCCAACGTGACGCGCGTGCTATCGGTGAAGCTGTGCACGCATAAAGGATTAATAAAACTGGATCAGAGGAGGCGCTGCCGGTCGACTCCATTTTATATAATGGCGCTTCACCAAACATTGACTTGTTGTTGGACTTTCTGAAATCAAATTCTGTGTAAGGATTTATGGCTAATAGATCGCCGAATAAAATTTGTGTGATGCTTGCCTAAAGACTGTAAAGCGAGACGGTAAAATAAAATAAGAAATAAATAAAAAAAAAACCAAATTTATTAAGTTGTCGAAGCAGTCACACGTGCAAAAGCACGACCAGACGTTAGCAGTGTAACCCCTCGTACATGTACACGCGTACTTGACGCGCGCAAGTGCGAACGCAGAAAAGAAAAATGCCTGACGGCGCGCCAGGCTGTCCATGATGAAGCGAAAAGCCGCGCTGAAACAACCATTTCGCCACCTAGTGTCAATCACGTGAACTTCAAAAGTAAACATCCGGCGCTGCACAGTAAACTTCCGGAGCTGCGAAAAATGGAAGGTGAAAACCACAACGTTACTGTTTTCGGTGCCTTGGCAGTAGTTTTGGCTGGATACGTTTTACTTAATGGCGTTAAAACACGAAGAAGATGGGGAGTTCGTCCTCTTTATCGCACACGGAAAGAATTTGGCCATTATTCAAATCTAATCGAGATTATCCATGGTCAGCGAACTATCCGACCCGACCTATCTACAACATTGTGGGATAGGCAAAATGGCCCATTTCTGAGGTCTATTCAGGAATCGCATCGTTGGTTGGTGAATCGTGACAGCCACTGACAGCAGGTGGCAGTTTTCAAAATAATAATTTTAATTTTGACGTAATCAAGAACGAAAGTTAGAGGTTCGAAGGCTACCAGATACCACCCTAGTGCTAACCATGATCTACGTCCTGAATTTGAAAGAAATCGGATCATAATAGGCATATTTTCAAAATGGCCACCCTAAATTCAAGATGGCGTCCATTATAGATTAATAGCGACCATATGACATTCATTGTTTCAGTTGATGTCAACTATTTCTAAAAAGTTCTAAATTTAAAAGAGATCGGACGACAATAAATATTATTTCAAATGACCGGCTATAGTTTCAATATGGCGCCCATTACAAGTTAATTCGTAAACATTCTAAATTTAAAGGAAATTGGATGGTAATACGTAGAATTCAAAATGGCCACCTGTTTTAAGAAGGCGCCAGTTAGAGAATAATAGTGACGACTGCGCATTTATTATTGTAGCTGGTAGCAACTTTCGCCTACGTGCTAAATTTGAAGGAAATCCGACAGTTATGAGGATAATTTCAAATTCGCCACCTAATTTCAAGATGGCGCCCATTACAGCTCAATAATATCGCAGTAATTCCGAGTTGCAGTTGCTTATTCTACATTCTGAACAAGCATAATTTCAAAATGATCGCCTAATTTCAAGATTGCGCCCAATGCATATTTATGGCTTCAATTGGTTTCAAATTTGGTTAAAAGCGACACCACGTTTGACGGATGTATTAAAAGCTCTAAATGTATTAAAAGCTCTAAATGTTGAGATTTTAAAACAGAAACCCATCTCTAGGCTGACCCTTGCTACGTAACTACTTGGGGAGTGGACGACTGATTTCAAGATTAGCTCGAGCACAACAATGCCACAACAATTTTTTACATTCCGACAGGTGGAGTTAGTGTGCCAGCTTTCTTTTCCTTCCCTCCTAAAGCCCAGCTTAAAACGAACGAGCCCAAGATAGGGTTGTGAGCCATTTTAAAAGATCAATAGAAACCTCAAATTTGACAGAAGAGTTATTTTGAATTTTTTTTTTGTTTTTCCGTACATGTACCCAGCACAGCTGCGGCTTGGTCTATGCCATGCAAGTCACCAAATTAAAACAAAACAACGTTGAAAGTAGACCATCAGCAGATTTTCTTGATTTTTAATAACCGACATAAGCCTGTGTGCGATTCTAAAAGGTGAATCGAACCTCGAATTTTGTAATTACAGCATTCTAGTATTTTTTTTTCATATATGTTAAGAATCTGTTTCCGCTGTGTGACGCTCGATTTGAGGCTTGTGTGAAAGGGAAAAAATTGTGAAAAGTAGGGCTAGGCAAGAGTTTTGGTCACTTGATCAATGGCGTAAGTAGAAACTGAGTGGTTCTCACAAAAACTTGAAACAAACCTCGAATTTAGCAGTGAGAATTACAGCACAATTTCGACAAATTATAGTTCACGAATTGGAGTAACAGGAACTGTCGTGTGCTCCTTGATAACTAAATAAAAGAATTTACTGTGAATATTTGAAAAAAAAAATCCCATGCATTTACCGTGGTTCGAATACATTTCTCCACCAGGTAGTGGGTTTGTTGAGAGAAGCCCTTGTATAAGATAAGCTGTTCATGATTGACTCCTTACCGCACAGCTACAGGGGTCTGTGCTCAGAGTAGCACATGTTGGGCACTGACCCAGGTTGCAGCCCAAGTCAGCCCTAGCAGGGCCTCAGAGGTTCGACCCTTCGAGTCGTACCTCCAACACCAACTGAGGATCTTCTGTTCCTGCGAGTTTTTATACTCACTGGAACAGAGGATTCCCGCCATGGACGTAGGCCTACGTCACGTGACTGGCTGACTGACTGCAGTGATCCGGTTCCGACTGGTTGAGCAGTTTGGCCCGACCGCACGCTGCTTTGCTGCTGGCCCTCGGCCAATTCCTGTGTAAGGTGGCAATTGGACGGGTGTGCTCAGCAGCTTACGTAATGACAAGTTGCACCGTAAAGTGTCGGCTTCGTGTTGCATC
This sequence comes from Lithobius niger, assembly GCA_023313725.1. NCBI lineage: Eukaryota > Metazoa > Arthropoda > Chilopoda > Lithobiomorpha > Lithobiidae > Lithobius > Lithobius niger. The sequence continues at coordinate 38,232 of JAHWFP010081261.1, forward strand.
TTTCCGTTAATGTAATCAGCCGGTTATAAATAACACGTGCGACCGTTATAATCATTATTTATGGAAATTCATCAGCAATTATTATGCTACTAAAAGACTCGACACATAAAACGAGCCCTAAACGCACGCGCTTTAAGTCTTTCAATGAATGGTATATAGACGAGTCTTTGCGGCTATTTATTTAGCTCGTAAAACGGCTCGAATCAGTTTTCAAATATTTTCATTACGGACCGGTTATTATTTATCGCCAGGAGGAAGTGGTGGGGGGGGGGGGAGGATTTTAATTTTTGGACCCTCTCTAGGGATGATCATAAATTCTTCAGGTGTCGTCCAGAGGGGCGGGGGGGGGGGACTGACTAAACTGGACGAAAAAAAGTCATTTTTGGACCTTGAAAATGATCACCATGTTGTTGAAAGTTTGCGGATTGGTTCTCCCCTAAAGTCATCTCAGTCTTGGGAAGGAAAGCTGAGAAAGGAAGGGCACGCCAACACATATGGTATTACACCTTAATGAGCCAAGGAGAATAAATGTCAGTCAAAATTATGTTTTGGCTGACATTTTTTTGCAACAGTAGTTCAAATATAATTTGAAGGAACATTCCTCCCCATTGACTTTCCTGTATGGCTCAGTCTTGCAACACTAGTTCAAATATAATTTTAAGAAACATTCCTCCCCATTGACTTTCCTATATAGCTCAGTCTGGCAACAGTAGTTCAGACGTGTGTAAAGGTTGCAAAGGCATTCATTTTGCTATTTTTTCCCCTCGCAGGAAACGGGAATGCTACATTCACTCTCACCTACGTAAATGTCGCAAAAGCTGTTTTCAAGCAGGATGATCGAAATTAGTAAGTAGATGTGACCTTTTAACCGTTGTTGGTTCCTATTTATTTCTCCCCCACGTACGTCGGTTTTGCTACATTCACTCAAACGTATGTTAATGTTGCAAAAGCTATTCACGCGCAGGATGGCCGAAAACCAGGAGAGGGTATGGCCTTTTAACTTCACAAATCTAAACTAAAACCAAAAAAATTTTGCGGAAGCTGACTCAATCTATATATTTGGCCTCACGAACATAATACAGGAGAAGATAAGAACGCAAAATTCACTGCAAAAATTAAAAGTAAGCGCGGAGTCAGCTCGAGAGGCACGCGTGCATCGCGTCCGCGTAGGGCCCCGGATTAAAGGGGACCCCACACGGGAGCGGAAGCGCGGGAGCTGCAGCGATTATTGTCCGGCTCTCGTGCAGGTCGAGGGCGGAGGGCAGATTATGGATTGAAAATCCTTTATAATGCGTCAAAGTAAAGAGAAAGACCGGGTGAGTATATCTATGCTATTGCTTTAAAACTTCGGGAATGATGTGGGTCGATTGGTCGAAGCAATGTACGACTCGAAACCGAAACTAGTAGTACTACTTGCGGCTGGCATTTTCGTCGGCAAGTGGCAGTCTGGCAGGAAATGAGAAACGCAAAACGGCGAAGTGGCATTCCTTTTCCTTTCTAGCCCCCCCCCCCCCCGTTATTTTCTTCTCCACCTTCTTTCTTTTTTATTACTCTTTTACTAATTTTCTTTTCCCTTTGTATAAAGTGGCTTCCGCCCTTTTGCCATAATCCCGTTTGCCATAATCGCGTTTGCCATAATCCCGGAAGACCCAAATATCTTAGCCCAGTAGCCCTAATGCCGTTTGTCATACATGTCCGTTTGCCATAAATCATATATCAAGTCTCACTTCGAATGGAACTCTGAAAGAATGTACTTAACATTCAAAACTATGTATGGATCATTCACTCCTGGTGCCGACTTTCTGAGCCATCTGTTGACAAAACTCGTCACAGTTCGTCATTTAAAAAAAATTATGGATAATTAATGAGCACATTTACTTACTTCATGTGGGCAAAAAAATTAAAAAAAAAACCGTTTCAATACCAAAGTTTAATCACAGTAATCATTTTTTTTAGGGGGGAGGGCTGGGGGAGAGGGCATATTGAGAGTATTGCCCGTAAAGGACAATTTTGTCCTTCCCCCCCCCCGCCATAAAAAAATGCTAAAAGTAAAGTTTCACAACATATGTAGCCTACCACTTTTCTGAATCCAAAATCCAATATTGGAATCCGAAAATGTTGGTTCTATGTTTCGAAATGCTTGAAAATTCAGAAAATTATCCGCTTTCGTTCAGTGCATAATGTTGCCCAATGTATAAGTAGAAGTTTTCACATGTGGTATCATGACTACACTATTTTTATTGTTTTTAAACCATTTTAGAAAAAAATTCAAATTAACACCAAAATTTTTAAAAAGTTAAGTTTTAATATGTCCAAATGACATAGATCCGCATTTTAATTGGAATGACAAACAGTAACTACTTTTGTCAACAGATGGCGCAGAAACTCGGCGTCAGGAGTGAACAATTTCATGCGCAGTTTTGGACGGCTATGAACATTCTTTCTTGAAATTGCGTTTTAGGACGACGTTGTCAAATCCGGCGGTATAGCAAACGGGATTACGGCAAACGGGAAATTATGGCAAACGGGAAATTATGGCAAACGGGAAATTATGGCAAACGGGAAATCCAGCAGAAGAAGGGAAGAGTATAATTTCGAGCAAACGGGAAAAAGCAGAAGAGCTGGGACGATTGCCATAAAATCGGTCGTTAAACAGGATTATGGCAAACGGGATTATGGCAAACGCACCGAAGCCTGTAAAGTGTGTTTGCTTCTTCGTGCGTTTTTTTGTTTGCTGCTGTAGTTAGTAACGATTTTTTCCCCTATTTTCGTGACTGTAATTTGTCATTTTTGCAGCTTTATTTACTGTTTTTGTGGTCTACATTCTTTTTTTTTTTGGAATAAAAAAAATGAAATGGATATTGGCTTGGACCGTGTGAAAAACCACTGTTAAATGATTCTAATCGAACGCGAGTGAAAAAAATTGGGGAAAAGAATGCTTTCAAAGCTACACTTGTGACCCTGGGGGCCCCAGTTACTGGATCTGCGTAAGGGCCCAAATTGTTTTGATGTGGCCGTGAGTAAGCGTTTCGTAAAAAAAAAGGAAAGTTAGTTTCCATTTCACCGAATACGTGTGACGAGTTGTATTCGAATGGAATCCAAAACCGGAAATGTACCAAGGCTCACTCCAACTAGCTTTTTTCCGTTACAGAATTCTTGATAGCATGTCAATAACTCCCAAGTGATATAGCTGTCCTAAACTTGAAACCATTAGCTGATCATTGTTGACCCTGTCATGAAACTTTGATAAGTTCACGACGTACCAAGTCTGGCCTCCGGGTGCTTCTATTTCTGGACCGCTAGTCACACATCGCTAACGTTACCCCCGTAACGGGAACCCCCAGGCTAACAGATGAATTGCTTGGTCGATACGTGGACACTAGCAAAGCACACACAAGTTTCGGTTTTCATATCAGTGCTGCCCCGGTTCTTATGAATTTTCCTTTTTGTGTAGGTCAAAAAAGAAAATATGAAATCGTGAGTTTTCTGAAGATGGGAAAGTTTGGTAGATGCATTTGACCGAAAGCTTAAGCATATATTTATTTGAAAAGGAAGAAAGGAGGAGGGGAAAGAAGACCACCAAGTAAAAAATAACGACAGAGTGAAAGAAAAACTAGCACAACAACCGAAATCCACATCGAACAATAGCCGTCAACTGGCTTTTACCAGAGGCGGACTGCAAGATCGGGGGTCGGGGGTTCCCGACTGGGGCCGCTAGCCTTAGTTGGGCCACTCGCTTTGTAGACTGGGTTGGGCATTGTAAGCGCTAAATTTTCGGCCTTAGTTGCAACGTAACAGTAATTTTTATAAAATAATTAGATTTAAATAAAAAGAATGATGGTTGAAATTATAAAAAAGCATGCCTTCCTAAGGTCAAACCAGGTATTTCAGTGTATTAAAATGTTCAATTTGGGACCCGACTTAGAGGAGGAGGGGACGAGTTTACAGCGCTCCCCCAAACTCTCTTGCCGAATTAAACCAGCCGAAAAGGGGACATTTTATATTTTGAAATGTAAAGAAAAGTAAATAAAATAAATTAATAAATAAATCGACGATAACAGTTGATTTAATTATCTGTTAGAATAAATTTAACACTTCCACAAATAATAGTCTGCGAGCACGTGTGTAATTCGAATTTTGTTGTGCCTGCAGCATGTAACGAAAGCTGACTTTACTCGTCGATCTTTGTGCTTCTGATGAAGAGGAACGGACGTATTTTCTCGAAAATTCGAGTGGACTTATTGTGTGCGTAGCGTATCTTGAGTCCTGCTGTATTTTTTGAACGGTTACGTCTTCCTGGAGAGGCGGCTTTAATCGACGGCCGCCACTGTTTTTGTACTATAGTTTTCGTGACCATCTTGGATATCAACAAGGCACTCTGCTACCAAAACGTATAATCGATTGTCTATGTTAGTTCTGCGGCGAACTCAAGATAGGCCGCGGACACTATAACCTTCTAGTTTATTAGGTGGTACAAGTGTTAATTTTATTCTACAAGTCATCGTAATGTCTTTCTTTGTTTTCAAAGGTACAAGACCCATATGTATAGTATATTTTAGATTTCAAAAAAAAATGTCATCTTGTCGATTGATGTCCGTTGAGAGAGCTTGCTTGTCGGGGACGGTCACGAATAGGTTCTCACTTGACTTTGCTCAAAACCCTTTAGATGATCGCACGACCGAAACGAAATGAAACAATGAAATATGGCGTGGTTCGAAACGATAACAATAAAAAATGTTTCGATCGCCAAGGTTCAAGCTGCTACCGTCCAATATATGTGACAACAACGACATCCCACGCACAAGCCATCCATCATTCGCTGGTAGGGAGCTGCAATTTCTGTCAGATTCACCATTATTGCGAAAATGATAAATGGCTCTTGAATCTTACATTATAAACCAAAGTTTCGTAGCAGAAATGAAGCAACCGCAACGACGACCCCCGGAAGGGGAACAATGAAAACGTGAGCGTGTGTCAATTCTTTGGCTTGAAGTTGAAACTGGGACGTTGTTGCCGTGAAAAGAAGTTGAAATTGTCACATTGTTGCCTCGGCGCGGTCATCGCAAAGGCTTAAATGACGTCATGTACGAAGGACAGTTATTTTTCGCACGCTACTGGGAGTAGAGAAGGGCCTGAACAGGGAATGCCCGTTGGTGGGGCAGTTCTTATGTTAGAGCCACTATTTGATTACCCTATTGCTTTGCGGAGGGAGAAGACTGACGGAAAGGCAGCACCGAACAAATACTGGGAAACAACCACGGGTCAAACAAATCCCAGGGCGAAGCCGGGTACAATTCTAGTAGAAAATACAACAATTTTAGCAGAAAACACCTAGTCTCAGGACATGCGCAGAACGAACCTTTAAAGAACATGTCGCTACTACTGTTAAAAAGATCCGAGCCCCTCCCAAAACTTTACTAGCCTATCCAAACAGCATGCTTAAGTCAGAAAAAAAAACGGCTAATATTTTATGCTTGGGTTCATTCACAATATTGGGGTATGGAATTGATGTATGTGCTTTGCCAACAAAACAGTTATTGAACGATTATAAAGCATACAAAATAAAGAAGCAACAATTTTATTTGCTAACAGATTTGTGCATAAAACAAAATACTTTTTCCGCAAGTTTGAAATTTTAAACGTAGGTAAACTAAGGGATTATACGTTGATTAAAAATAAATTCTTTAAAATTGAGGATAAACGTATGGATAAACTGCAAAATAAAACTCATCAACTAAAAAAAAAAAAAAAAACATTCTCCCAGAGCTCACAAGAAGCAAAGAATATGGGGAGAATTTGTGAAACAATTTTATGACCACTCATGGCACACAAAATACCAAAAGAATTTTGAGCAATGAAAAAATTGGACAAATAATAAAATGACAAAACATTAGTTTCTTGCAAGCAACAAGGTTAAAAACACAACTGTATTTTCTGTACAAATGATTTTATTCCCTCCAAAACTTACTGTAGTTGTTTAAGAATCCTTTACTAATAATTTTCCGTGTTGAGTTAAATGTTTATCTAGACACACGCTAGTATGTCGCCGCCAAGTAACAATAGATCATCCCATTGTAGACTTCCGATTGTTAAAAAATTGATTGTTAATGATAAAAAGGCGGCTCACTAGCAGACATGTGTCTGTTAACTGTAAGCAACTGAAAGCACATTTTGGCATGTTGAGGATAAATCCCAATGCGACAGAAATGTTTCAAATTGTGGAAAATGTGAGGGGAAGGGTCAGAGACTAAGAAAAACTAAAATTTAAAGGATGAGTGTCCACTAATCATAGAGAAAAAGATGCGTCAATAACGTTGTTTTTATGTTACTGTCTAGCTAGCTAGCTAATAAGATGTTTCTCATTTTAAATCCCATAGACATTTTGCTCATGGCTAGCGTAAAATTGAGACTTCCTACGTAGCTGAACTGTTGCACACGGATGCATGGTGATCTGAGCATGGTCCTTTTGTTGGTTTTGGGGGGGTTGTAGGGGTCTGGACAAATGCGTGGGAGGGTTTTGAAATTCGTCCCCAGGAAATTTAAATTTCGTTTCTTTTCCAAGTTGCAACCAAAGATTTCAAGCAACAATGGCTTGAACAATCAACACTGGTGCTTAGATAATTGTAAAAGTCTGGACGAACTAAAAGCTGCACTGTAACGAAGGACAAAATAAGGAAACATTAACGTTGCCGTGGACTGCGTAAGAATAAAGGGATGGACGTTAGATGATGGTTACGCAACAATACGAGCATCCATGACCAAGCGTGGTTTTTGCTAATAACCCAAAAATAAAATGCTTCGCGTTCTGTTGTTTTAGTAACGGGGGTTTCTGCATGACTAAATGTGTAATGTGTAATTATTTACAGATATGAAATATCTCGAAAAAGAAAGGTATAGAGCGAAATATAAGATGGTGCGCTGGCTTTTTGTATGTTCACAATCCTAAGTTACATGTGTCTATCAACTGCAAGCAACTAAAAGCGTAGAACACCATGCCGAGAATAAATTCTAATGCTGCCGAAATCTTGAAAAAGTAAGGGGAAGGTACAAAGATAAACAAAACAACTAAAGGGCATGTGCTGATTGAGTGATCGAAGCGAACGATTTCAGTTATTGTTGCCAGTGTCTGCAAAAATGGGATTGAAGAAACGTAAGCATGTGAAGAATGGTCGTACAATAAACTACGCCATGTAAATTTAGCTAATCAAACGGCTAATTGGCAATGGTAAATTTTAAAATTATCAATGTGAAAATTTATAGATATCAAATTCCTCCAGAAAAAAAGGTACAGATGAAGATAAGACGGTGTAACCTTTTGTACGCTCAGTCCTATGAAAATTGTGATATCCACCCAAAACCAAAACTGGTAGAAAAACTCGCCAAGTTTCCAAAAACGATCGGCCTTTGAAGGTAGTGATATCATTCCACTAGGGAAAGGCTGCCAAGGTTAATCCTATTAGCCAAGTTAATCGCACCTAATAATAGTTCGAAAGTTAAATGAAAACTAGAAGATTGCTACTAGCGGTAGCAATCTTCAAGTTTTCATTTAACGTCCAAAGTGTAATTCGGTTAACTTGGCTAATAGGATTAACCTGGGCGGCCTTTCCCTGGCCTTTCCCTGGCCTTTCCCTTCAAAGGCCAACCGTTTTTGGAAACTTGGCCGGTTTTTCTACCAGTTTTGGTTTTGGGTAGATATCACAACTTTCATAGAACTGTGAACGTACATAAGGTTACACCGTCTGTTTAAGATGCTTCAATCCCATTTTTGCACACACTGACTAACAAACGCTGATTTCGTTCGCTTCGCTCACTCAATCAGAGCATCTCCTTCAGTTGTTTTGTTTATCCCTGCAACTTCCCCTTAATAATTTTTCAAGATTTCGTTCACATTTAGTCATGCAGAAACTCCCGAAAGTCGCTGTTACTAAAACAGCAGAAGGCGAAGCATTTTTTTTTTTTGGGGGGGGGGTTATTAACAAAAAACCCATTAGCTTGTGTATGCTCATATTGTTGCGTAACCATCATCTAACGTGCATCCCTTTATTCTTACGCAATCCACGGCAACGTTAATGTTTCTTTATTTTGTCCTTCGTTACAGTTCAGGCTTTTACAATAAATCTAAGGACCAGTCTTGATTGTTCAAGCCATTGTTGCTTAAAATCTTTGGTTGCAACTTGGAAAAGAAACTAATTTTAAATTCTCCGGTGGCGAATTTCAAAACCCTCCCAGGCATTTGTCCTGACCCCTACAACCCCCAAATCAACAAAAGGACCATCCTCAGATCACCATGCATCCGTGTGCAAAAGTTCAGGTACGTAGGCCTTCTCAGTTTTGCGTTAGCCATGAGCAAAAAGTCTATGGGATTTAAAATGGGAAAAATTTTATTAGCTAGTCAGCTAGCTAGACAGTAACATAAAAACAACGTTATTGATGCATCTTTTTCTCTATGATTAGTGGACACTCATCTTTAAAATTTTAGTTTTTCTTAATCTCTGACCCTTTCCCTTACATTTTCAACAATTTGAAACATTTCTGTCGCATTGGGATTTATCCTCAACATGCCAAAATATGCTTTCAATTGCTTACAGTTAGCAGACACAACATGCCAAAATATGCTTTCAATTGCTTACAGTTGACAGACACATGTCTGCTAGTGAGCCGCGTTTTTATCATTAACAATCAATTTTTTGCAATCGGATGTCTACAATGGGATGATCTACTGTTACTTGGCGGCGACACACTAGCGTGTGTCTAGATGTCAGGCCTGCAGAGAGTGAGCAGTTGACTCTATGTTATTGAAAAAAAAAGCAAGTGTTTTGGTCAGGAATATTTGAGGAAATAAGTCAAGGAAAATCAGGAATAGTCAGGGATATTAATTTTCAGACCGGATTATTGTCTGAACCCTGAGATTTCATAAAAGCACGAAAGCACGAGTGGTATCCTGTGAGAATATTTGTTTTCTTTAACGAAATACGGATGCAAACCTATTTACGTTGCCTTTTGGACTTATATGTCAAACTGCCTGAGCGGGGAATCGAACCCACGACCTCTGAAATCAAAGGCCAAGGTCCTACCGCTAAGCCAGATTGACACGGCCAAGACTTAGCGGTAGGACCTTGGCCTTTGATTTCAG
>JAHWFP010081263.1:0-75049 GCA_023313725.1 Lithobius niger
AAGTACCGAAAAAATGGTTAATATACAATGACTGGTAACCAATGGTTAATATTGTTGAAGTCCTTCTGTAAGTTTTCGGTCTTGCAGCTACATTTATTATGTATTGAAACCATGAGAATATCATCAGCATATAGTGTTAGATAAGAATTCCACTTGAGGTATTGAAGATCATTTATATATAATAGAAACAAAAGTGGACCAAGAATAAAGCCTTGAGGCACTCCATACTCAGCTGGTTGCCGGATACTCTTAGTGTCGTGAATCCTTACACAACAAGTTCTATTTGTAAGGTAATTAATTAATATGTTCAAGATTTTACCACGTAGACCAATATTAAACAGTTTCCTAGCCATAATTTCCTTATTAATAGTATCAAAGGCTTTTTGAAGGTCAATTAGGATTGCTCCAACATATTTCCCGTCGTTTAGTGCCCTTGTAATCATATTATTTATTCGATTTAAAGCATCAATAGTGCCTTTTCCACATAAAGTTGTTATAAAGTTTGTTATGTTCTATTGTAAATCTAGGAGGATGGCTCCCATAATATTTGTCCTCGTTTAATGCTCTATTGATATTATTATTATTTAATTGTAGGGCGTTAAGTGTACTTTTTCCTATCTGGTAGCCGAATTGTTTATCTTATAAAATATTGCATCACTGCAGTAAATTTTATAATTTGTTTCTAAAGTATTTTTCGACAATTTTGTTTATTACTGATAGTAGCGCTACTGGTCTGTAATTGTTGAGATCAAATTTATGTCCTTTTTCGATTACTGGGCTGATTACGTGTAACTTCAATTTCTCTGTCCAGATTTATCAATTATGGCTTTAATTAATATACTGTGACAAGAGCTTGTGTTCTTTTTACTTTTTGTTAATGTTCCATTAAGATTCCATCCTTGCCGGTAGATTTTTTATTCTTTATTATGTTTAGTATTTCTTCTATTTCTTGTTCACTTGGTGTTGTGTTGATATAAACACTATAAGAATAACAACACCGTTTATCATATCAAAAACCACAACTGGTAAAAGGGGCCGCCAAGTTCCGAATGGTTCGGCTCTTCAAAGGAGTGGTCATCGTGGCTGAGTTGTGTGAGAGCTCAGCCTGTTTGCTGGAGGTTTGCGGATCTGGTCAAACCCCTGGAAAGGGGACCTTGGCAAAGTCCCCGCCAGGACTGCCGGCCAGGGTAGCGTGAGAGGCTGCCATGCTCCTTCAGTGGCTATGGGAACTATTCTGGACAATTCTGGACAATGTTTCGGCCCCTACGGTGATCGGAGGTTTCCCGGATCGAATCCCCGGGTTGTCACCTTCCTTTACCAGATATTTCTTCTTCTCTAAAAGTCTGGTAATGTTCAAAATTAAGCCGATACAGCCATACAAGCATTCAGTTGCTTCGGCAGACTTAAGGCTCAAAGAAATTTATTTAAAAAAAAAAAAAAATATCAACACGCACGTGATATTATCAACGTCCAAAAGTATTATTCGGTGCGATTAAGTTGGCGAATGTTTTGGTGTGTTGATATCACTCCTTTGAAGGGCCGAACCATTCGGAACTTGGCGGCGCCTTTTACCAGTTTTGGTTTTTGATATGATATCAGTCCTTTTTTTAAATTTGTGTATTACTCTCAAGTCCACTACCGTGCAGATGTGTAATAAAGTGGCACGTCAACAAGAAATTGGTTTCAACAATTTTCTACTACCTTTTGCTTATAGGTCGAACCATTCTCAACTTGGTCACCTCTTTATAGGTTTTTGGTTTGGTTTTAATTTTGTTGTCATTTGTTTTATTTCGTTAGTTTTGGCATGTTGATATCACTACTTTGAAGGGCCGAACCACTCTCAACTTGGTGGCCTCTTCACCAGTTTTTGGCTTTGTTTATTTTGCTTTGTTTTTAGAGTTGGTTTATTTTTCGTGAATTGTACGCGAATACAATTTCTTTGGCAACGTTGTTTAGATTTATCGTGCTACACTAACATTAGTGTGTGTCTAGACACGCACGTCAGTATACACATTGCCATTATCCGAACTTTGGCTGTCCAATGAGAGACGATGCCGACAATACTAACAATGGTTCTAACAATAGTTTCGTACTTACGCGCCAGCCCACGCCATCCATTTTGCACCCCTAGGCTTTAAACCATAAAAGTTACGCAGTTCGTAGCTGGAATTTCATAGCTGGAAGCGTTCCCGTTATCTCGGTATCGATGAATAATCACCCTATGGAAATTAACATGGGGATGAGCGGACTAGAATTAGCTAGCTAGGTAGTAGCTAGCTAGTTACACATTTTCAACGTTATTGAGGGTCAGAATTTGCATTGAAAGCAGCTTAGCTGCCATTCTAACACGAGTTAATTTTTGTCAAGTGGGTCATTGCTTTTGATTTCAACACAATTTAAGCTTTTGTGCCGCATTATTATTTTTCCTCAAGTATTTGAAATGTGCCCAACTATGCTTCCAGATATAAGACACTGACGCTATGGCGCCACGCTACAATGGTTTACAACCTGACAATTGAATTGATGTGATTGATAATCGTTTTTACACATGTAGACTTTTTTAATGGGCTATTATTTTTAAATTGCCTTTTTAACAGCGGTATTTGATTATGAAAGTTCGACGTAAAATTTTCGATCAACTGTTTAGTTTCAGTATTTTTCAAAGTTTTTTTCATATGCTTATACATGTTATTTTCTTTAACTTTTGCCTGAAATGTTGTTTATTAAATTCCATATTTTTCTGCTATGTTTTTTGTTTACTTTTATATACTTACAGACTGTTGTTATAGTTTCTTTTATTTTTTTCTTTACTTCTATTTTCGCGTTTCATAATAGTAGATGTAAATTACTACGATGACGGGCCTGGCGTCAAAAAACCCATTGTGTTCTATTGTTCTCCTACCCAAACATACCCATACTACAATACGGACTGACTCAAACAGACCTACTACAATACCGGGTCTGCCTTCAACTTAACCTACGAAAACCTTTTCGAAAACTTAAATAGTAGACGATACCTACCCTACAAGGGGCTGTGCTGCTCGTGAATGAAAATTTTTTTTTTTACTGGTTGGTTGTACTGCTGTCAGTATGATCCACACAGAGGCAGTCTGAATGGAGGAATGTTTTTCGCTTTAGTACGACTACCAGTCTGAATGGAGAAATGTTTTTCGCTTTAGTGCGACTACAGTATGGCTTCTACATTTAAAAAAAATATTTTTAATTCTGCGGCAACCCTTCTTTAAGTTTGCAGAGTTAAAAATCTCATTCCCACACCGCTATAACAGGAAAACAGCGTTGAAAACGATTCATTAACTATACTGGAGGATGCTCTTTATATGAGTATCCGGAAACGAGTTTAAAGTCAATTGCAGCGTGACATCAATGTACACGAGATACAAAGTCATGACTATTTCCCGTTATTTAATGAGCTAAATGGTTTTCCCCACATCTGTTATTCACTTGAAGAACACATGCTTCCGCCGTGTCTTGAAGCCAACTTGCGTCAATCATACGTCAATAATGCATCCTTTTCCTGCATACAAAAAGTATTTGCATGCCAACATTGCCTCATTTTTGCGGCTGTGTTATCACGTAAGTAGTACGACCAGATTTTGTTTTTGATATGGGTGGCTTGTTAATTATGGTACAGTTCGAAAAAGCAACTTCATTTGTACACCTGATTGTTTTGTCGTTACTCCGTGCTGCCATTTCACAAATTCGGCACGAGGCGTACATTCTCACAGTGCTCAACCACACCAGTGTTGAATCCTGCTACGAATCCTGCTGCCTGTTGAATCCTGCTGCCTTATTTTACGAATTACGCTACGAATCCTGCTGCCTGTTGAATCCTGCTGCCCTATTTTACGAATTAAGCTACGATCTTATACGAATGCCTTCCTTATACTGCGAATTATTCTACTACGAATTATTCAATCAACTGCAACGTGGTTTGAGCACTATTATTTACAAAATGCTACGCATTCTTGTTACGTCTTCTGTGGATTTGGCTCACGAGGCGTGCATCCTTTCAGCGTGGAATCTGGGGTTTATGGAGCGACTCAGTCACAATTTTCAAGCCACCTCAGCTGGTTACGTACTGCCCGGAGCCGCATTATTTTTTGTTTGTACGTCCTGTTCTTTAATTGTTATAACACGGGTGATTTGAAGTTAGTTTATCGCCGATGGCGTATGGTAATCCTCGGGTGGAGCGAGTTTCGGTCTTGCACAGCGCCGTTAGTTCCATCGTAGGTTAACTAATACGTCCGAAAAAGCCGTGGCCTGACACAAGTTTTAGTGGGCTTAAAAAAAACCGTTTTTTCGTGAAGCTTTTTTTCGGGAGAGAAAATGCGACGTATTTTAATTGGGAAAAATAGTCGACAACTATGAACTTGAGGCACGTTGTATTTGTTTGTTGTTTGTCTGTTTGTCCTTTCCCTCTATCCCTTACCACCGACTGTTTTTCGAGAATGAAAGGGTAGCAAACGGAACAATGTATCTTACTAGCCTAAGAAATATTGTTGCGTTTAACTGCCTGCTCTGAATCGTTTTCCAATGGGGACCGCACGTTGATTTGTCGTGTAATGAAGTTTGTGTCAATTTAGGGCTAGCTATTTTGACACAAACGTAAACTACACGATTGCTTACATGGAATATATTAAAAAAAAAACACGCATCGATTACACCGCTGTTGGCCCGACCTCGCTACAGCGCTGGGAAAATCTTACAGTCCTAGGTTTTTTCAGGCAGTGTTCCTTGAGTATAGCCTTCCCGTCCTAGGCTACATTTTTGGATTAAGGAATAGGCGTTGGAAAACCTACTATGCCACGATATGTCCCGTTAGAGCCCACAAGGTCAAAATAAAAAAAAAACGTGGGCTCTAACGGGACATTAGGAGGATTCCAGAACATGACCTTGACCTACATTCTACTTTAAAAAAATATGGACACTTGTAAAAGTAAGTATGAAATATGCAATAGCTTATCTACAAATTTAGTAAGTTTATAAACACAAAAACACCTGTTGATTTTCCCCAGTAATAAAAATTTTTTTTTAAGCATTTTGGGTAAAAATTAATCCACGAAGATTAATTTCTCATGTGCTTCCGTTCCCTTTGTCCAAAACAATACTGTACACACCACATTTTAGCTACGCCAAAGCGAGATATTTTAGTGAAACCAGAATGACACAAACCTATTGGAGGATCGCGCTATCTAACGATAAAATTAATTAAAATAAAAAAAACAACGAAACTGAAAAGTGCCAAGTACTATGGTAGCAATCTAAAACACAGACAAATCACTGCACCCTCTATGACACCAAGAAATTAATAAAATCGAAAAATGAAAGTGCTCAGTGCACCAAGTGCCATTTATTGTGAGTTTGAATAGCTGAAACAGAGACACAAAACAGTAAACCACTGAATGCTATCTGTGTAATAACTACAGCTGAAACATAGCTCCATCTATTGAGAGAACTGTAATACACCTAACTAACTTAGTGATCAGTGCTAAGCAGTAAACGAAGTGCCATCTGTTGAGAGTTTGATAAAATACACAAACGAAAGTGAATGCTGGCCAAGCACCATCAGCTGAAGCATAGCTCCATCTATTGAGAGAACTGTAATACACTTAATTAACTGAATGCTGTGAGCAACTGAACATATGGCTCCATCTATTGGGCACAAATAAAACAAAAAATTAATTAATTTTAGCCAAGTTTTTTATTTTCTCCTAGATATCGGCGGCCATTTTGAATTTTTCCAAATATGGTCAGAATTCCACCAAAATCAATATTCTTCGGAATTTGGACCTCCCTTATCGATCTGCCGTGTCAAAAATTAAAATTTCATAATTTTTTTTCCGTTTTTTTTCCGATTTGGGTACAGGTGTTAAGCATCGGACTGCAGCAAAGCGCCACAGCCTTACTGTTGTTGAATTTCGTCCAAGGGATTCTTACGAATTTTACTGATTTCCGGGATGTTTTGGAGGAACGAATTTCATTCCGCAAAATTTATTTCGCATTGGGTTATCGGAATCATGTTCCAATCAAAAGTGTAGAACACGAGTCGAGTAGCGTCGCCATTAAATTTTATCCTCAGTCTTTTATTTTCTCCAAGATGCACTGCGTGAAACATAGAATCGAGAGCATTGACTAACAACGAATTAAACTGATTTAACAAGACAGCTTTCGTTGATGGACTTAAGAACAACTGAATCACATTATGAATCTGTTCAATAGCACCCAAGGCCGCATTTTCATTTTCACCGGCAAAATGAGCATTGTTGGCCCTACGTTTCAAAATTTCTTGATTTAAATCGTCGTGATGTTTTAACAAGACTTCCCACTCGTGAGCATTCAAATCAATTTGGGACTGCCCCGACGTGAAGTTGACGACAGCATTTTCTCCGAAGGAAGTGACTTGAACGGTGGCGTGAGGGCCCAGGGCGATAACATTATCGTCACTCATATTGGTTACTTGCAGTCTTTAATAATAAAAAGTATTATTTTATTTTTGTTTTTTTTATGCTCTTATCCTTCAAATTCGCAATGTACCTCTAACAAATGATGCCCAGTCGGAATGACTCCTGAATTGGAAACCAAAATCGTGTTCCCAATTTGCAGTTCTATTGGCGTCCTGTCGAAGCTGACCACGGTGGCTGCCTCACCAGCAATTTTTTGCAATTTATCGATACATACGTTCCCAATATGGAGATCGAGCAAGACTGCAGTTCACAGACACGTACTCGCTGTGTTATTGCATCGAAACCGTGGACGTGTACGCGGACATGACTAAAAACATGAGTAGATTCGACACTAGCACCTACGATCCTCAACACCCACTGTTCTGCAACGTCAACAAGCAAGTGTTGGGAAAGATGAAAGATGCCACGAAGGGAGTACCGATAAAAGAGTTTGTGGGGTTGAGTAGCAAGATGTATTCGCTCGTGACGTCCCAAAGCAAACCGAAAACAGCGAAGGGAATTTCGAAGAGATTCGTGAAGAAACACTTAAGCCACGAAGATTACATGGCGACTCTCCATTCGAATCAGGAACAAAGAGGGAGTTGGTACAAGATCGCCAGTGACAGTCATCACCAGCTGGCCACGACCGTGGTGAATAAATCCCTACTATCGGCCTACGATCACAAGAGATTCCTCGTAAACGAAGTAGAAACTTTTGCAATCAGACATCGTGGCATCAATTATATACAATACCATGAGGATGAAGACTGCTATGTGGATGACAATCTTAATAAATTGATCATGGAGTCTTTAGACGATGACGATGACGGAGTATGGACAGGTATGTCCGACGGTATAATCAGCGATGAAGAGGCGGAAACTCAGTGGAACGGGGATGAAGTGGAACAGAGGCTGAAAGAAGTTGATAATGTCGAGGTTCGAGAAGCCGAGATAAGGAAATTGCGGATGAGGGAGAGTAGACAGTTGAAAGTGCAAAATCCAGAAGAGTGGAAGAAGAGAGCCAGGGATAAACGAAGACGGTTAGATAGGGATAGGCACGCCACACTAACTCCTATCCAGAAAAAGAAAAAACAAGCTGCGGAAAATGACCGACGTGCGAGAATGACTGAAGAAGAGAAAATAGTGTTCAGGGAAAAAAGTAGGTTGGCTCAAAGAGAGCGAAGAGAGAAAAAGAAACGAATGGCTCGGTGATTTGTTGCTTGTAATAATGTTTGTTGAATAAAATATAAATAAAATATTTTTTTTATTAAAGAACAAACTCTAAGATACATTCTCATCATGGACGCCACTAGCGGTTATTTTATGCTGAGTAAATACCTCAATGTCACGATTGAAAGAGGACCGACTCTCGTTTTTAACAAACAGGCAGGGCTTACCACAGAGTTGAGACTCAACTCGTTGGAATGGACCTACCTATATCGACTGGGTGAAAAGATTAACAGATCTGTACTCAATCAGTGGAGGGAGAAATTGCAGTCCAAGGACGAAGAAGAAAATAGGTTTGCCTGGAAAGGTTGGGAAAACACGGACGAGGGTCTATGGAAAAGTATTACGGATCCCACTTCAAATTAGGTCTTCGAGCCGTTCATCGAAATAGCCGGAGAAGTGTTAATCGAGCAATTGGAGCTAACTGTACACGAAAAACATATGTTGGCAATAATGTTGGAACTGTCCAAACTCGACAGCAAAAACAAAATGAAATTCTTGTTGGATTTTAAAATGAAAGCGCTTCGTGTCGGAGAGGAGAAAATAATCAGAGTACGATTTACGAATGACGACACGCAAGTACACTTTGTGGAATACGACCCTAAAACAACGGCGGTGGTTACTTTGTTACAACTTTCGTTTATGGAATGGTCCGAGCTCTACAAACACTTTGCGAGCATCTCATGGGGAAAGTTTCCGAAGACGAATAAACGCTTCAGACTGCCTCTATGTGGATCATACTGACAGCAGTACAACCAACCAGTATAAAAAAAAAATTTCATTCACGAGCAGCACAGTCCCTTGTAGGGTAGGTATCGTCTACTATTTAAGTTTTCGAAAAGGTTTTCGTAGGTTAAGTTGAAGGCAGGCCCGGTATTGTAGTAGGTCTGTTTGAGTCAGTCCGTATTGTATTATGGGTATGTTTGGGTAGGAGAACAATAGAACACAATGGGTTTTTTGACGCCAGGCCCGTCATCGTAGTAATTTACATCTACTCATAATATATGTTCATTTCTTTGTTAATTTTGTTACTTTTACTGATTTTTGACCATAGTTTATTTTTATTGTTTATGAGATTAAATAGTTCTTTATCATCCTTTCATTTTCGTTAGGCCTAATCAGTTTGGTGCGTTTTCAAATTCAATGGGCCACCTACCTATTGACACTCACGTTTCTGGGAGTAAGTTGCATCAATTGACCATTAAATCTCAATAAAAACAGTGATTACTGGAGCAGAATACATAAATATGTGATTTTGTTTGTTTATTGATGCCAAGATTTTATTATCATTAGGTTGCTTGCTTGTTATGACTAGCATTTCACTGCTGTTTGTACCATGAGCAGCTAGCTATCTTTGATGTGAACAGTCCGGTGAAAGCAATGCATCCGCATAGCAAAACGCTAGGCTTTGCTGAGATGCTGATGCATAAGGACAACAAAAATCTTCAGGCTAGAACTTTTCCATAAAAACGAAAATTTTTCCTATTATCAAATTAGAGGATGTGAAAGAGTAACTAATTAATTTTAAACTTAAATAAAGAAAATTAAACGAGTGCACATTTATATTATTCAATTATATTATTTTTAATGAATTTATTGAAGAAGGCTGAATTTTAAAAAATATATCAGTGAAGAGTGCCATTTGAACTGAACAAGCAAATACAATATAAATTATAAAAAATATAACATCCCCATTTGCTGTGCCATAACTACAGTATACAATATATAATTTTTTTCTGTACTGCATTTTTTTGTAGTACCAAATATAAAACTTTAAGTAGATTCCTTGTAGGCTAGTCCGAATTTACTTTTTAATTTCCATACTGCATAGTTGTATATTTTTCCCCTATAAATACATGGAGGCCATAATACAACGTTCCAGGTGTATTTATTTAACATAATGAGGAAATTAAGTTTTACTTAAAGTACGGTGTTGGGACCGTATGTTGTGATAAGTTCTTCCTTACCCTTCCTCAGCTCGATGACAATAAAAATGAGGTCCGGCAGAGATACGGATCGATCCCAGAAACCTATTGAAGGCTCCAGATGTGGTCCGGAGTCTGTACACCTGGATTCAGTCAATCCACACAAATATCTTTTTGACAATTGATATTTTAGATGAATTGCTAGCTAAACAACAAAAAAAAAACCAATCAACACAACAAACATACCACGAATTATTTTTAAAGTTAAGCTTAAAGAGGGAACGTACAATTCCAGTGTCTTTTTCTTACTTTTTGGAACGTGGTGCCAGTATTGTGTTTGATAACTGGTTGAAGACAAAATTACTGTGCTATTTTAGGTAAGCACAGTGATTTTGTCTTCTTCCCTTTTCACTTAAAAGACCGTGATCTTATGGACGAGTCATAGTCTTATGTTTGAATACAAGATTAGGGGCTTAAACTCGGGGATTTACGGTACAAATATATACTTATACGCTTCTACATACCTTGTGCCTCCCATGGTCGTAATAAATAACGATTGGGGCTCAAAGGGGTTATCTGGCCCACCTGCTCACCACTCAGGATTTTAGCACGTTTTTGCTGTGAAAGGGGTTAGGGTGTTTTGCCCTCATATTTGCCCAGTTCGGTGCCTTTAGAAGTTTGCAATGTTCCCAGCATAACGCATGACACCATAAGGTTAGTACAATACGTGTTGGGCATTATTTATTTGCAATCTGGTTCGAGTCAGTTTGCTGTGGACATGCAGGGTCTGTAAGTAGAATTTCCTTACCTCTCCAACATTTACAGCTTCGTGAATTTGCAGATTTACAGTGTCATAATCTATATGTATTATGATATTTTTTTTTATTAAAATTCATTACGGTCCACTGCATTTTGACTGAAAACATTTTGACTTCCCTTGACTGCAAAACTTAAAATCACGTGTCTTCTGTGAAGAAATAATCTTGGTAATAATAAGTTGGTACTATTGTTTAGTGTGTTATGGCATGCTTGCAATATAAGAGCGCGTGTTGTGGGTTTTGTTACAAAAAAAGCTCGGGGTTTGAAATCAGCCGATCTTGCCGGGTTGGCAAACGGTATTTGTGTATGATTATTTTGGTAGGACATTAAATGTCGTCAAACATTATGTGGAGAGACCATCTTTCTTCATTTTTGGTGCCGAAACCCGGGATAAACAAACTGTTCACCAGGTAAAATGGTTACGTCTTGCCAAGTTAAAGCCTAAAACGGAGCCTTCGGACGAGTGTATTGTTGTACCATGAACTTTCAAACAATTAGTTACAAATTTTTTAATTGTTGATGGCGTATTGTTGTTGTGGACATTGAGTGAAGATCGCGGAAAAAATTAAATTGACGGTGACACTAAGTAACAGGGCTGTGCAAGTTTAAGTTACGGCTATAGAGAAGTTAAAAAGGAGAAGAAGTGGACTCAGAGCCACTGTCACAAAAATCATTCAAAGAATTGAAGACCTTTTACGAGCTGTAGAAGAACAGGGCGTTGAAGAGGTAGAAATATTTTTACTAGAAGCGCAAATAGAAAGACTGACCTCTAAGCAAGAGGAATTAATAACAATTGATAGATCCATTGAAGATTTAGTTTCAGATGAAGAGCTACAAACTGAAAGGGAAGGGGTTGAATCGTACGAGGAACAAATCGCAATAACAAAAGCTAAGGTGAAACATATTTTGCAACCTCCTAGTGTTAGTGCTTCTCAGCAATCAGTTGTTCACAATGTTCAATCTAAAGTGCGAGTCAAACTACCAAAAATAGAACTCAGTCGATTTAATGGGGATGTTACGTGCTGGCAGTCTTTCTGGGATCGTTTTAAATCGGCTGTTGATAGCAACAAAGATTTAGCAGCAGTGGACAAATTATCTTATCTCGTAGCCATGTTAGATGATCCAGCAAAATCTACATTAGAAGGTCTACCTATAACAGATGCCAACTATACCATAGCAATAGATCTTCTAAAGGACCGGTTTGGAAAAAAAGATATCGTTGTCAATGCCCACATTAGACAGCTAATAGACTTAAAGCCAATAAACACAGCAAACTCATTAACTACAGAATTGCGACGTTTACATGACTCATGTCAAGCTAAAATAAGATCTTTAGAAGCATTAGGGATTCCAATGTCAGGATATGAAACAATGTTGCTGCCAGGTTTACGAAGGCTTCTCACAAGTGATTTACAACGTGAATGGTGCCGTCGACTTCATAGCAAAACTGTTACCAACGACCTAAATGGCATTTTAAGCTACATGCAAGGGGAATTAGAAAGTTGTGAGAGGTTACAAGAATGGCAGCTTACAGCCAATCAGTCTAAAAATGAAAACAAAGCCAACATAGGTAAACCAGACAAATTTGTCATTCGCCCTACCACATCAGCGCTTGTAGTAGGAACTGAAACAAAACATTATTTCTGTCCATTTTGCAAACGAAGTAATCACAAAGCACTTCAATGTCGTCAGTTTAAGGATGTTGAAATGCGCCGACAAAGAGTACGAGAGTTAGGGTTGTGCTTCTGCTGTTTGAAAGAATCGCACTGAGCAAAACAGTGTCCGGATTCTCAAATATCATGCAGCAACTGTGGAAGACGTCATCACCAAGCACTCTGCACTCAACAAGGGTCGGAGCAAATTCAGACGTCAAAACCTGTCATATCATCTGTGGTTGGTTTGTCAGCTAACGAAGCTTCGGAAGTGCGGTTGCAGACAGCAGAAGTTTGGGTGGAGGGAACAAAAGGGTGGACCTTAATAAGATGTCTGCTAGATGGAGGCAGCGAAAGAACATTTGTGGAAACAAACTTACAAAAATCTTTAAATGCACCGCAAACGGGCACCGAGTTTTTGAAAATTCATGGGTTTGGTGAAGAAAACGTGAAATCAACTGGTTATAGGCGAGTAGCAATTAGACTAGCTGGACAGTATGGTGGACCAGTTCTAGAAATTGAAGCTTTGGAGATGCCGAAAATAAGCACGGTTATCCTATCCAAACCGAGTGATGCTCAAATACATCAGATGAAAAGACTGGGACTGCAACCTTCTGATCCTCCAGGTAGGAAGAAACAAATTCAACCAATAGAACTACTTATAGGTGCTGATTACTACTGGCGAATAGTTTCAGGACCCCTTCGTCGATTCAGTGATTCATTAGTTGCAGCACAAAGTATCTTCGGGTGGCTACTTCATGGAGCTGAAGAAAATAGTGCCGACTGTAATGCAATCCAAACCATGCATGTTGCTGTGAACACTCAAGAGTCTGAGAAAGCGTGTCAGCTGCAGAGACTTTGGGAAACCGACACATGGGTTGAAGATTATAATCCAAGTAGGCAATGGAGTGTCGAGGAAAACAAAGTGTACCAAGAATTTAAACGAACTATTCAGTATAAGAACAACAGATATTTAGTTAAGTTACCATGGAAGGGTGACATTCATGAATTACAGGACAACTGGATTGTGGCACGTAGACGTTTGCACCAGTTAATGCAAAAACTCCAAAAAAATTTAAGTTTATGGCAACGTTATGATGAGGCAATGGAAGCCTATCTGCAAAATGGTCATGCAGAAACTGTAAATGAATCAATAGAAATTGCTGGACCAATTTTCTACATGCCACATAGAGCCATAATACGAGATGATCGAGCCACAACAAAACTTAGAGTGGTTTTTGATGCATCTTCCCACGTAACCAATGCCAAATCTTTAAATGATCATTTAAGTGCCGGTCCAAATCTCAATCCGGAAATAATAGCCGTGTTAATACGATTCAGAAGTCATCGAATAGCATTTACTGCAGACATTGAAAAGGTTTTTCTACAAATTGAACTTGCTTCAGAAGACCGAGACGCTACAAGGTTTCTGTGGTTCAGACCGAAAGATGATAAAAAGCTTATAACCATGCGCATGACTCGGGTTTTGTTTGGAGCAAAATCAAGTCCTTTTTTGCTGGCAGCGACAGTCCGACACCATGCAGAACAGTACCACAAACAATACCCTGAAGGAAGCCGCATGCTCACAAATGATTTATATGTGGATGATCTGATCTCTGGAGCAGATGAAGAAAAAGCAGCTTTACAGTTGTATCACAAAGTAAAGGCTGTATGTGACTCTGGCAGCATGCCAATGAAAAAATGGGTCAGTGACTCTAAAGACCTCCGTCAGTACTGAAATAATATGAAAGAGTCACAATACCCCTTTAAAGAAATGATTCAAGATAAAGAGGAACCAAGTTTAAAGATTTTGTGCATAACATGGGAACCACAAGACGATGTGTTTTGTTTCAAGAACAAACCGCAAGATCAAGTGATGTATCCTACGAAGCGAAGTATCTTACGTGACACGGCATGTTTATTTGATCCTCTAGGTTTGATTGAACCAGTAAAAACAGTAGGCAAAATTCTTCTGCAAAGTCTATGGAAACGGAACATTGGTTGGGATGAGCCTATTCCAGCTGATTTGCACACCAACTGGGAATCATGGCAAAGCCTACGAAACAAAACAGAAACTTTGAAGATACCAAGATGGTTTATGACAAAAAAAGACCATAGCAACGTACAACTACATGTATTTTGCGATGCAAGTCCAGTTGCTTATGGAGCAGTAGCATACGTACGAGTTAATAGTCAAACAGAGACACGAGTAACACTTGTTGCTAGCAAGGGAAAAGTAGCCCCAGTAAAAATAGTGACACTTCCTAGACTTGAACTACTTGCAGCAGTGATAGGAGCAAGACTTGCCAAATACATTCTGCAAGCGATGCAGTTAGAAGACAACTTGCTCCACCTGTGGACAGACTCACAAATAGTTCTTCATTGGGTAAAAAGTGAAGTGGGTCATTGGAAAATGTTTGTAGCAAACCGCGTTGCAGAAATAAAAGCTACTACCAATCCATTAGCATGGAATTTCTGTCCTGGTGTTGAAAACCCAGCTGATATACTAACAAGAGAGGAAGTGGCAGTAAAAATATTCCAACAGGGAATTTGGTGGTATGGGCCAAAGTGGCTGCAAGAACGAAAAACTAACTGGCCAGATAATTCATATAATTTGAAAGCTGTAAATCTGGCAGAGATAAAACGCAGCGAAGGCAAAAGTTGTGTCGTACACACAGCCAAAGTTAACAAACACCAAGAAGTTCTACAATTAGAACGAATCAACGACTATGATCGAGCCGTTCGCATAATAGCTTGGGTTTACCGGTTTGGGCAAGTGTGTAAAAAACAGTTGGAAGTCAAAGATCATTTGACAGCTGAAGAATTTCAAAGGGCAGAGCTGTACTGGTTCAAAAAGGTGCAGCAAGATAATTTTGCAACTGAAATTGAAGCATTGAAGAACCACCAATTGTTTCCTTCAAATTCACCACTTGTGAAATTTCGACCATTCCTAGACCCAGATGGACTATTGAGGGTAGTAAGCAGATTAGGTCAGGCACCCTTTGCAGACGAAGTCAAATTTCCCATACTGTTACCTGCTCAAAGCAAGTTAACTGAATTACTAATCTGGTGGGAACATCATCAAAGATTTCATGTGGGAGTAAGACAAACACTAGCAGCGTTGCGAACAAGATTCTGGGTAATTTCTGGACGATCTGCAACAAAGAAAGTTCTTCGTCGATGTTTTGTCTGTCAAAAATTGCGTGTGATTGCTGCTGCACAGAGAATTGGGCCACTCCTAGAAGAACGAATGGATGAGTCGGCAACATTTAGAACTGCAGGAATAGATTTTGCTGGTCCTCTCTTCATCAAAGGGCATGAGGACCGACCCATTAAAGTGTACATTCTTCTGATAACATGTGCTACATCAAGAGCACTTCATTTGGAGCTTACAGAAGATCAATCAACTGAACAAGTTTTAATGGGATTAAGAAGATTTTTTGCACGGAGGGGAGTAAGTGAAACATTATACTCGGATAATGCGCTCTCTTTCCGTAAAGCTGACAAAGAATTGCAGAAACTGTATCGATGTCTGGCGCACACACCAGTTCAAGACTACTGTGCCAGCCGGGGGGTGAAGTGGAAATTTATTGTTGAGAAAGCTGCATGATGGGGAGGCTTCTGGGAAAGAATGGTCCAGTCAGTGAAAAGAAGTCTTAGAAAATCTTTAGGTCAGGCTTTATTAACATATGTTGAGTTGGAAACAATACTTGTTGAAGTTGAAGCGACCCTAAATTCAAGACCCTTGACCTACCTTTATGCAGATCTCACCCGACTCACCCGTGCAGAAGAGATAGACTGTTCAGCTAAAGGATTAACTCGGAGGTGGAAATACCGACAGAAGTTAAGTAATCAGTTCTGGATTAGATGGAGGAAAGAGTATTTACTTGAGCTGCGCTCCGCTCATCAATTGAAAGATCCTCCAACTGGGCGAGATATACAGGTAAATGACCTGGTGCTAATCAATGAGCCTCGTCTTCCCCGACACATGTGGAGGACAGGGAGAGTAACTTCAGTGATGACGGGACGTGATGGACTCATTCGATCTTGCCTACTCAGTACTAACTTGGGGCAAGATCTACGTCGCCCCATTCAACTTCTCTACCGGTTAGAGACTGTGTAGAACCGGAAACGGTTCTGGAGGGGAGTGTGAAGAAATAATCTTGGTAATAATAAGTTGGTACTATTGTTTAGTGTGTTATGGCATGCTTGCAATATAAGAGCGCGTGTTGTGGGTTTTGTTACAAAAAAAGCTCGGGGTTTGAAATCAGCCGATCTTGCCGGGTTGGCAAACGGTATTTGTGTATGATTATTTTGGTAGGACATTAAACGTCGTCGTTGTCAAACTTTATGTGGAGAGACCATCTTTCTTCATATCTTCTTTACCATGAAGTCTCCTTCCACAAATTCAAGGATTTCACTCCATTGATCATTAAATCTCTTATTTCTATTTCTAAATTTTAAAATGGAAACCCAAGAATTTGGTTGTTTGCACAGGTTTGCATGTCCTTAGTGGTAGCCTAAAGTCTCCTTCCACAAATTCAAGGATTTCACGGCTTTGATCATAAAATCTCTTAATTTTAAAATGGATTGTTACGCATCTTAAGGAAACCCAAGAATTTGGTTATTTTCACAGATTTGCAGATCCTTAGTGGTATCCTAAAGTCAAGCCAATAAAGATTTAAATCCATTTTTCGAAGGTACGATTTGGTCCGATGATTTTTTTTGATGCATTGGCCAAAGACCTATTATCAGATTCTATTACTTTCCGGAGCCCGGATGGGTTCTTTGGTGCAGTTTTGCAAAGCTGACAGACTTCTTATGTACAAATAAACAGTGCAGTGGTTCTTCTGATAAAGCTCCACGTGCAATATTATTTTAAAACCACAATGTATTCATTGTACCACAGTGAACTCATTGTCATGACGTATGAACTGCTTTCATGCATCTTCCTTGCAGAGCTTCAGGTATATAGCCTACAGGAGATATGAAATGCCCACATTTGCCACTCTGATGTCATTACACCCAAAGATTTGGGTTAAGAAGTCATTCCAAACAGCATTCCACCTATAGTTAGATGACGTGTATGCGACATATCCCTTCCTACCCACATCTAACACCTCTTGGAACCTATGTTTAGTCTTTTTGCCTCAGCACTTGGCTTCCCGAAATTCTTGCAACGAAGGAAATTCTAATAGGCTTATTTCCACCTGCTATTGTATTTTTTCAACAGTTCCTTCATCATCCCTGTAATGTATGACAAATAGTCAGCCGAAGCGTTTAACTTTTAACTTTTTGTTACACTACAGCAAAATCCATGCCTTGAATTGCCATTAACCAATGTGCTACCAGAGAGTTGATTTGGTTAACTTCCTGATTCATTTCAAAGGCGTGTGGTTTGTTTCCAAATAGAAATGGAATTGTATTGTAATGGAATCCCAAAACTCGTTTATACCCAAAACAATTGCAGCAAATTCTAACTCCATTGTCGAATAATGTCTTTCAGCTTCACTTAACAGTCTCCTAGCAAAACTTATGGAAGGTACTCATTTTCCAGGCTGATGTTTCCGGTTATCACTCCAAGTCCACTACTGATGCTTGTTGTTGTGGTGAAAGGTTGGGTCATATCCGATAATGTTAAAGTGTAGTCGACCTGGGCATCCTATTGTTTACTTGCTCTATTCTAGCACTCTTTACTCCAATTCCATAGAGTGTCCTTTTTAGATAATTAAAAAAGTGCTAGGCAATTTGATGGTATGCGGAAATAAACTGATGACAGTTTCCCCGGATAGCCAGAGAAGTATTTTTAAGCTTTTTTAAATTTGTTGGTGCAAGGAAGCTCCTAATGACTGCTACTGTGGCTTGCTCTAGTAAAAGTTAAAAGTCGTGTATATATATATATATATATATGTCAGAGGATATTTGTCGATAAACACTCACATCAAATTTACTAGATAAATTTACTAGCTGCTTTCGCCTACTTTCACACTGTAGATTGTCCATAATCTTGCGAATTTTCGATTGCTTACAGCACTTTTTTCAGACCATTTTTGGGGTTATTTTTCTTCTGTTTCCATCTCACAACACGGTCTGTTGTTTTGCTGTTCGAATTCGCTACTGCCGCCACCAAGCGCAGCCTCCAGCTTTTGTGTGATCGTTCCACTTCATTCAGCCCAGTCCATTGTTGAGGGCGATCGTTGTTCCGTACTTTCCACTTGGTGTTTAGTTTATTTTCAAGATCTTTCCCCGCCAGGAAATGACATTTGGACTCGAAGTGCCTTGTAAATTCATGAGGGTTACTCATTTTCGTTCATGCAGTTTTATTGCCACAGATTCAAGGCTTCTCAGGTGGTTGTTCCCTTTAGAATTTGATTTAATTAGCGTTTCTACTTTATTCCACACAATTTCATGCTTGGTGTACGTGTAATGGACTGCAATGTCGTTGTCATTAGCCTCATTACTTACACTTCCCATGGCTCTTGCCAAGGTTGTGAACACCAGAGAAGCAGTTTATTGAGTTCTGTCCAAGGATTGTGACGCCGTATACATCGGTGAGACCAGACAAGGAGTGTGAAAGAGATTAACTCAACATATGGAAAGTGTAAGGAATGAGGCTAATGACAACGACATTGCAGTCCATTACACGGACACCAAGCATGAAATTGCGGGGAATAAAGCAGAAACGTGTATTAAGTCAAATTGTAAGTAGGACAGCCACCTGAGAAGCCTTGAGTCTGTGGCAATAAAACTGCATGAACGAAAACGAGTGACCCTCATGAATTAAAATGGCCCTTCGAGTCCAAATGTCACTTTCCTAGCGGAAAAATATCTTGAAAATAAACTAGACGCCAAGTGGAAACTACGGAGCAATGATCAGCCTCAACAATGGAATGGGCTAAATGAAGCGGAACGACCTTATAAAAAACGGAGGCTGCGCTTGGCGGCAGCGGTAACGAATTCGAACGGTAAAATAACAGACCGTGGAGTGAGATATAAACAGAAGAAAAACAACCCCAAAAAGGCCTGAAGAAAATTGCTGTAAGCATTCAAAAATTCGTTTGAGAGTGAGCGAAAGTGGGGAAAAGCAGCTCCGAAATTTGTCCGGTAAATTTGATGGTTCATTGCACATTAAACAAAGTGATCGTCTTTTTCGTGAAATATCACATCGTTGTTGGCCTGCATTACTGTGATTGTGGTGAACTTATTATCAGATAAACACATATCTTCCAAACAGGTGGGCTGGGGCTAGGGATGGGGCAACAAAGAGTGGTTACATACATTAGGCCTATTCTGGCCACCTGCTCTAATATCTTCCAACGAGGTGGGCTGGAGCCAGGGATGGAGCAACAAGGAATGGTAACATACATTAGGCCTATTCTGGCCACCTGCCCTAATGACTCGTTCACTTTGACTTTGTGACGGAATAATAGGAAGCTCATTATTACGATATAATGTGGAGATCAGGATCAGATGATCCTTGATCAGATAATGTCACTTTGAAAGCTGGTATTTTTGGTGTCAAAGCTTGGTTAATCATATGAAAATCAGCTATGCGTTGTGCGGGGACCATGCTACATAGTGTAGGAAGCATCGACTCAGGTTGCACCACGCACACTATATTCTATAATAAATGGTAGAACTGAGAAAGACACATGTACATCACGACAGAATGCAATACCATAATCTATACAAACTGCAACATCATAAACACACAGAATATCATCTTTATAAATAATCAACTTGATTTACGTGTTGATTGCCATAACAGTTTGCAAATTGTCAATTTGAAGTTTCACAGTATGTCCATGAATAATGTCATTGTCAGATCGTAGAGTACTCTGCACCTAAAAAAGTTAACTGCCAAAAACTATTTGTTTTCTAATTTTTATCAACCTCAAAAAATTATGTGCATTGCTCGGATCTTTAAATTTGTTTTGTCGTACATATCACACATCAAGTTCATTGCAATCAGATACATTACCGTAGTAGTTCTGAAAAAAAAACGCATGAGCTATTGTTCCCTCTGAGTTGGTCGGTTTCATTGATGACATCGTGGCCTTGTGGCAGTGCGGCTTATTGGCAACAGGATCCGGTATCCATTTGGTTCTGCTCAAGTCGTTCTTTATGTTCTATGCCACTGACAAACATTAAGACAGCACTTTCGTAGCACCCTCGATGACAGCACTTTCGATGTCATCGCTGTTATTGTAGAAGCCTTTTTCGGGTTCCAAAAAATGGTGGTATCCATGTTGGCCTTCAGGTAAGTTGTTGGCTCCACTTTTGGCACAATGGATGAATAAAACTTATCAAGACACAAACTAGTGTGTCGCCCGCCAAGATAAATTATAACATCCAGATAATATATATATATGAGCATGGCTACTACTTGACACGTTGTGTCTCTACTGCAAACGTAGTTTGGCTGTTTTCAGCCATCTGAGGATAAATAACTAAGCGACAGAAAAGGTTGAAACTTGTTTAATCGGGAGACTTTGGTCACCTGACAACATTAAGGTCACTATTAAAGACACAGCTTAACGTTTTCTTGTTGAAAAAACGACGTGAATAACGTTGATATTTGCCTAATTACTAACTACTAACTACTAGTAACGTTTTTTTTGTATCACGAAAATAAAATCTTCCATGCGGTAAATAAAGCTACTGCATAGCTCATTTTACAGGTATTGCTCTGGAGATGTGCCCTTTTCATATGGACCTTTCTAATTGGTCAAGTGGTTCAGGGGATATGGAGCTCCAAAGGTCCAAATTGATTGTTTTACATTGTTTTAAACATTGTTTTTATGCAACAATGCCAAACTGACAAAAGAAATTCATGCGTTTGCAAGGAGATACTGCAATACTAATAAAAATGCTAATCAAATGAAAAAAGGTGACTGCTGTCCTCAAAATCTAACGAACCAAAAAAAAAGAAGAAAAAGAAATGAACCAGAAAACTAGATTGGAATTTCCATTTCATAATTACTAAGAAAAAATGGATTTCATCAATTTGGACCAAAAATTACTGATATCTACCCCAAAACAAAACTTGTTAAGAATTCCCACCAAACTTTTTGTCCGTGTGAAGTGGTGATATCGAACGCCAAGCTCTTTCGCCAAGCTAATCCCACAGACTAATACTTCAAACGTTAAATGAAATAATTGAAAATTGCGCAGTAAGCAATTTTCAGATATTTAATTTAACCTTCGAACTATTACTCGCTGGGATTAGCTTAGCGAAAGAGTTTGGCATTTAATAATACGACTTCGCACGGACGAAAAGCTTGGCGGGAATCCTTAACAAGTTTTGTTTTGGGGTAGATGTTTAATGACTGAAACCAATTCGACTATTCAAATCCGTATTAAAGAGAACGGAAAAATCGTATGCCTAAGAGACGAATGGGCAGGAAAAAGTTAAAGCAAATGAAAGTAATAAATTATTTCCGTAAATTGAAAGTACAAAGTTCAAAATTCAAATATGGACTAATAATACGCGTTTCAGTCCATTGTCAGGGCGATGGGTGTGTCAAAAAAATCAAAGCAGTTTAAAATTTCAAAAAATGGGAGGCGGGGGGGCAACATTTGGTTTAATAAGCTATTAATGATCACTAAATTAAAGTAAACTGCTACATACTCTGTCAATGTAATTTCAGGTATAGTTTCGGTCCTAATCGAATTGATTACGAAGCCGGAACGGCACCAGTGTGGAGCGTTGGCTTGTTTTTAATCCAAATGGGATGAAGCAAAAAGATGGTGCCAAATTTAAACCTTTCCCGTAATCCCTAATTTCCAAGCATGTTCGAAATATGGTCTAAATATGGACCAAAAGTAGAAATACAGTTATTCAGAAATACAGAGGATTCCTAGAACTTAAGTCCTTCCTATAACATCTGGGTTGGATCAAAGAGTGGTGACCAGTGTATCCACACTTGAGGGTGTGTTTCCATGAGTCATAGTCGGTCCATTAATATATAGAACGAAGGAAACAACTAAGAAAACAAATTTGAATGATCTGTAGTTATAACAGGTTAAACGATTTTTTTGTCTTTTGTTTTCTGCATGCATCGCAAAAACATCTCGAACTCCACCACTACTGCTTCAAATCGTAGCCGAATCCTAATATTAGCACACTGTTTTAAGCCACCACCCAGCTGCAAAAAATCTAGAACGGCTACTGCCAAAGATTAATCTTTAAACATGCAGCCAAATATGTGATCTTAAACATAAATTAAAGAGCTAACCCCTTAGACTTCAATATTTTATTTTTACGTGCTTTTACAGAAAATTTTATATAACATAAAAATAGCAAGGTTAATAAATAGCTCCTCAAGAATTCACTCGGTCAGAAGCCGTAATACGCAACAGTACATACAAAATACCTATAACCACATGACGTGACCCAGTTGACTACTTCATTGATGGGCCCAAGTCACTTCCAGACTTGGAATTAATTGACTTCCCCTTTTGTGAAAGTTGTAGATTCGATGGAACATTTGGCCATTTCTGGTAGTGAATTGTTGCTATTAATCTCCAGTTCAGCTTGACTTAGGTTAAGTTCTGCTTTAGTTTTGTTTGAATTTGACTTTGACTTGGGTTGGGTAGCTGCCGAAATTATAAAATGATTTGGTAGTAGTTGACTTGCTGGTTTCAACAGATGTCTATTGACAAAGTTTTTTCACTGCAGAAAACTTAATTCAAAAAAGAGAGTTTTACTAAATGGATTTTAATTTAAAAAGGACAGTTTTACTATAGATATTTACTTCATAAATGATAGATTTTGAAGATTAGAAGGATGGTTCATTTTCACTGGTTCAGTAGTTCCATAAAAGAAGGTCTCTAAACTATGTTCAGATTATTTCACTTTTTGCAAGCAATTATGGTGGACTCTTGTATTCATACTGATAACAACTTCAAAATACAAAATGCATTCGCTGCTATTCAAACTGATTGTATTAAGAACTACTGTGTCCTAACAAATCATACAAAAAAATGTTGGATATGTTCAAGGTTTGATTGTACATACGAGGATATGTGTTATACTTTGTATGCAGTTTTTAATCGATTATTTATTGACTAGCTCTTCACCAGTCAAAATGATGGGAAAAAATAGCATTTGACAACCAACATGTTCTCTTAGGGTTCGTTTTTGGAGGGTTGGTCGTTGCTTTGTGTTCGAAATTGTTTTGACTTTGCTGTCTTTTGATTATCTGCGTCTTACACTCGATGCAAACATAGAAGTCTATAAAATGAATTCAAGGTTGAAATATGTTAAAAATACTTTGTTAGGCCTACCTGGAATAAAATGCAGTTTCACGGTTTGAAGTAAGAAGTTGCCCTGGTTTAGAATCAGTTGTTTGTAGAGAGAGTATAGTGAGTTAGGTCGAACACGGAAGTCATGTTGGATTTTGTATGTCTGTTAGTATGTGAGTGAGTTTGTTTGTGACATGATAACGTTTGCAGGTTTTGTTCTGATTTGGTTGAAATCATGGAATTCACAAGTTGGAATATGGAATTTCTATCTCAGATATTTCCGGACATATTCAAGCTTTCCATTGGATGGCTAATTTAGTTTTTATTAGAAGCAGTAAGCCCATTCCTATATGGCTAGAGGCCCCAAGTAATATATGAACAACACAAATATACCATAGTGAAAATTCTTTTAGTGTGAAGAATGCAGAACATAATTATAATTGATAAAAAAAACACAATTACTGTAGTTTCACAGATTTTGAAACACCGCGGTCACTTCTTTTATCATTTACCATATTAAACTCGCACGTGGTGTTTCAGTTACCTAAAATCGGTATTGGATTCGTTTGCATGGTTAGCTTGGTGGTCACTTAGAGTGTTCGTTTCGGTAATTATATATTCGGAAATTCCTGGGTAAGATGGCATTTCGAATATAAAGAGTAAACTAATGTATTTCCATTAGTATTTCCACTTGGCCGAGTAATTGGCCTACTGAACTCAATTCGTATTCACCGAAAGACGTAATTTTGTATACGCCTGTATGATACTTAATGGCTATTTTTATTATCATTGAACGGAAACCCAAATACGTTTATTTGTGTATTTATTTATTTATTTTTATTACGTTTAGTATTGTGCATAATTGGTAGATTTATGCCAACATTAAACTTGTCGTATTTCATTTTAGATCCATGTACAAACCCATGTCCCCATGGTTCTGCATACGACTCGGTCGAATTTGAAGTAACATGGGAATTTGAAGCACTGCCACATCCATTTATGGACAACTGCATCGCCTGCCGTGACGTCTATGATTGTAAGGCATCTAGACTTAGATATTTAGTTTTATCCATTAGAATTCCATCCCGGCTCTGCATCTCAATTTGATTTTTAGTTGTGCAAAGACGCAAAGCAGAGGTTAGGATGTATCCTCGTGTGCTGCTCTGTCAATCTGTGTCCCCGATTACATTTGTTTCAAATTTTGGAATGCATTCTATGCTTCCTTTTGATTCAACTTTGTGATTTAATAAAATTTGGAAAAGTGAACCTAATTTTTTAACTCTAAAATGTACGAAAATTAAGCAGACATAAATTATTCGGTTAAATTGATCAGAAATTAATGTGCAAAGACTGGACACCTCTACGGGACATCAGCTCTATGCAGACAAACATCACATCAATTCAATTGTTGAGGTTGTAAACTATTGTAGCGCAGCGCCATAGCGTCAGTGTCTTATATCTTGAAGAATCTAGACACACGATAGTGTGTTGCGCCAAGTAAGGCAACAAACATCACAACAAACATCACATTAATGCAATTATCGAGGTTGTAAACCATTGTAGCGCGACGCCATTGCGTCAGTGTCTTATATCTTGAAGCATAGTTAGGCACATTTCAGGTACTTGGGGAAAAATAATAATACGGTACAAAAACTTAAATTGTGTTGAAATCGAGAGCAATGACCCACCTGACAAAAATTGACTCGTGTTTGAATGCCAGCTATGCTGCTTTCAATGCAAAACCTGCACCTCAATAACGTTGAAAATGTGTTACTAGCTAACTAGCTAGCTAGCGAGTCTGCTCATCCTCATGTTAAATCCCATAGGGTGATTATTCATCGATTCCCAGATAACGGGAAGGCTTCCAGCTATGAAATTGGACGAATGGGTGCACTACAATACGAACTGCGTACCTTTTATGGTTTGGAGCCTGGGGCGTGACAGGGATGGCGTGGGAGGGCTCGTAAGTCCGAAAATATTGTTATAACCATTGTTAGTATTGTCGGCATCGTCTCTCATTGGACGGCCAAAATTCCGACAATGACAACGTGTATACTGACGTGCGTGCTTAGACACACACTAGTGTATCACGATAAATCTAAACAACGTTACAAAGAAATTGTATTCACGTTCAATTCACCAAGTGTAAAAACAAAGCAAAATAAACAAAGCCAAAACCTGGTGAAGAGGCCACCAAGTTGAGAGTGGTTCGGCCCTTCAAAGGAGTGATATCAACACACCAAAACTAACTAAATACAACAAATTACAACCAAACCAAAAGCCAACAAAGAGATGACTAAGCTGAGAATGGTTCGGCCTATAGGCAAAAGGTAGTAGCAAATTGTTGAAAACCAATTTCTTGTTGAGGTGACTCTTTATTACTCATCTGCACGGTAGTGGAGTTGAGTCAATACACAATTTAAAAAAAGGCGTCATATCATATCAAAAACCAAAACTGGTAAAAGAGGCCGCCAAGTTTCGAATGGTTCGGGCCTTCAAAGGAGTGATATCAACACACCAAAACATTCACCAACTTAATCGCACCGAATAATAATTTGGACGTTAAATGAAAACTTGAACATTGCTACCGAAAATAG
Source organism: Lithobius niger (assembly GCA_023313725.1). Taxonomy (NCBI): domain Eukaryota; kingdom Metazoa; phylum Arthropoda; class Chilopoda; order Lithobiomorpha; family Lithobiidae; genus Lithobius; species Lithobius niger. The sequence continues at coordinate 25,932 of JAHWFP010081263.1, forward strand.
CAATGTTCTAGTTTTCATTTAACCTTCGAATTATTAAGCGGTGCGATTAACTTGGCGAATGTTTTGGTGTGTTGATATCACTCCTTTGAAGAGCAGAACCATTCGGAACTTGGCGGCCCCTTTTACCAGTGTTGGTTTTTGATATGATACACATTTCAGGGCACATTTCAGTAACGTGGGGAAAAATAATAATGCGGTACAAAAGCTTAAATTGTGTTGAAATCAAGAGCAATGACCAACCAGACAAAAATTACCTCGTGTAGGAATGCCAGCTAAGCTGCTTTCAATGCAAAATTTAACCCTCAATAACGTTGAAAATGTGTTACTGGTTACTAGCTAGCTACTTACTTACGCGCGCTCCCACGCTCATCCCCATGTTAAATCCCATAGGGTGATTATTCATCGATACCGAGATAACGGGAAGGCTTCCAGCTATGAAATTGGATGAATGGGTGCAGTACAATACCAACTGCGTACCTTTTATAGTTTGAAGCCTGGGGGCGTAACGGGAAAGGTGTGGGAGGGCGCTTAAGTACGAAAATATTGTTATAACCATTGTTTGTATTGTTGGCATCATCTCACTGGACGGCCAAAGTTCGGACAATGACAACGTGTATACTGACGTGGGTGCCTAGACACACGCTAGTGTATCACGATAAATCTAAACAACATGTATTCACGTCCAATTCATGAAAAATTAAACCAACTGTAAAAACAAAGCTAAATTACAAACTAAAACGTTAAGTGTGCCGTAAAAAGGGGGTTATATGATTGAAATTTTCACTTGTTAAAATGTACACGGATAAAAATTGATGATTTTTAATTGAAATAATCAAATGTACAATTGAGAAAATTGCATCCGTTTAAGTGATGTTGTGCTTTACGTTTTAAATATATGATTGGTAAAGCACAACAGTACTTAAACAGATGGAATTTTCTTAATTGTACATTTGATTATCTTAATCATTAAAAACTTACGGTCGGTATATATATGTAGGTATATATGTATATATGTAGGTATATATGTACCTCTTCTCCTCTTGAATTAGGAGGGCTAAAAATATGAGAAAGGTGTCAAAAGACAGGAAATTAATCCGGATTTCGCGTAGGCGTATTTTCGTATCTCTAGGTAACATTATTCCCCTCGAAAAAAGCGGAAAAACCCCTTTGGACCATTGTTGAAACGAATTTTTCGAAGTTGATTGTTAGTTTCGGAATATCACATCTTCCTGCTGTGTGGATGGTCCACAATTGTTGCGCCACGTACGAGGCGCGTGGTCCAGTAGTGTTGCCAGCAGGATTACAGCTGGCAATGCTAACAGCCGTTATTCAAGAATGAGGCACGTGCAGCTCGCTAACAGGACGACTGTTGGAGTTGCATTTTGGAAATTTCAAGTACAAACTACCTATTTATTTAGCCTTACATTTAAATGAAGTTACGTAAAGCTACGAAAAGGGTAATGCTAAATTAGGCCTATTTAAACAAAATATATTGATAACAGAAAAGGGTGCCAGAAATATTTCATTTGTGAAACATCCACATTCGATCAATAGTGTGCTATTAGCTGGTGTGTCTACTCAGCAATAGTCCAGCCTTAAATTGGTAAACACGAATAGTTTCTAGGTAAGATTTTGCCTTGCACGAAATCGTTTATATTAGCCAAAAATTATAGGTGACATGTGGTTGCTGTTTCAAAGCATCACACGTAGCGAGGAAGGAGATGGCTTTTAAGTAAAAATTCTTAAAATTTGTGAAACCCATGTATGTCTGCAAAATTTATTTAAATAAAAAACCAAGAGTGGCACAAGGAGTATGAATGATAAAATTACCAAGCATTTTAGTTCAAGCATGCAGCAACTTGCGTGCTATAGCGTTGAAACGGCCTTGCAGCGAGGATGGATAAGGCTGCTTTAAGCTAAGTCCGACTGGGGAAGAAATCCCGTGTCTCGCCTCCTGGCTCATTGCTTGTTTAGGTGCATGCCAGAAAGGCGAACGCTTCTTCAAGCCAAGACCGACTGTGTACAAATCGCATGCCTAACCTCCTGGCTCAATAACAGTACAATCCCGTGCCGGAAAGGGAATGGCTTCTTCAAGACAAGGCCGACGGGGCTACAAATCGCCTGCCTCGCCTCCTGGCTCATTGGCAGTTTAGGCGCACGCCAGAAAAGGGATTGATTCTTCAAGTTAAGGCCGATTGGAAAACGAATCGCATATTTCGCCTTAAGAAGCGCACGTAGCTCTTGGGTGGCCAGACCGTTGGACTAACTTATGGTTATCATTTGTTTATCAACTGAAGCCTTACATCTGCAAGGCTGCAAGAGTAGTTTAGCAGTGAATTTGTGAAACTGTGCCGTGGCGAAGATCAGCGTAGTAGCACCAGGGTATGATGGATAACGTTGTGTGGTCCTACGTGCAATATGTACATGTACTTAAGTTGCTTTATAGTTTGGCTATGGGGCATGGCTCTAATAAAATTCATTATTCCCCGGCCCTCACGAAAAATACGTACTGCGCTCTGATCATTCGCTTGATCGTGTTAGATATGGAATGTCCGTCACGTACTGCACTCTGATTATTTGCTTGATCTTGTTAGATATGGAATATCCGTCATCAGTATTAGAGTTTCAGCATGAAAGCTCCTCGAGCGTAGCGAGACGACGCGGAATATGCGAGCGAAGCTAGCGACTCCGCTGATCTAAACCATTAAAAACTTACGGTCGGTATATATATATGTACCTCTTCTCCCCTCTTGAAGTAGGAAGCCTAAAAATATAAGAAAGGTATCAAAAGACAGGAAATTAATCCGGATTTCACGTAGGCGTATTTTCGTATTTTTAGGTTCATAAAAAAAAAATCGAAAAAAGCGATAAATCACCTCAAACCATTGTTGTCCCGTCTTTTTCGAGGCTCATCGTTAACTTCGGAATATGGAATTTTACTGCTGAAGGTCGTGCTCCATAATTGATTCGAAATTGCTGTGAGTCAAGGCTACCTTTCGTGTTTTTTTTTTAACTTTTCGTCAACAATCGATTGAAGGTAACAGTAAATGATGCACGTGAGCTCAAGGTTGTTATTAAAGAATGAGGCGCGTATAACTGACGGGAGTTGATTGTTGCTTATTCCAAAGCAATATTGAGGTATCGTTCGTTTCTCTACGTAAGCTGGTTGTGGTGGTTTTATTCGAATCGTTCTTTATTGTTTGTCTTCAGCGTTTGTCATCAGAAACAGCACTGTGTCCTAAATACAGTTAGTAAGTAGTAGGCTAAATATTTATTCAGTAATGAAAATTAATCTGGTGAATCCTATTAAATGTGACGAATGAGTATAAACAAAGAGAAAAGAAAGAGTAGGCGCAGTAACCATTTGTTTACGAACTAAAACCTTACGAAAAACACTTACTGCACTGATTATCAGCCGAATGAGCGTCAGCCGGTTCCCTCCTTATTTGTGGTAAAACATGAGCAGCCTTTGGAAACGAGTTAGTGTCTTGTGTAGGCCTAACTTACGTTCAAATTGTGGCGTTTTCTGTTGATGTGTGGTTCATGGAGGTCGGCTGTGGTGGTGGTCACGTCTCTGAGGTTGCGCTGATTGAGTGAGCGAAGCAAACGAAAATCAGCGTTTGTCATCAGAAACAGTAATTTTTCTTAAACACTCTTAGTAAGTTGAAAGATAAATATTTATTCAGTAGTGGAAATGACCGCCTTTCTACGTTGGATAAAAGAACGCACGTTGGATAAAAGAAAACACGTGAAACACTAATGCTACATTGAACTTATTTGACCATTTTAAGTTGTATTATGAACTGATGCACTAAGAAAAACGCGCAAATTATTCGGATCACTTCATTGAAAATTTGTTTGATAATTTTTGCTGGGAGTGTTTGTATCATTTCAAACACCAATATTCGAGCATTAGTGTTTACGTAAGGCCATCGGCCAGTCCCCTCCTTATTTGTGGTAAAACACGACCAGCTTTAAGGAACGAGTTAGTGTCTTGTGTAGGTCTAACTAACGTTCAAACCGTGGCATTTTCTGTTGCTGTGTGGTTCATGGTGGTCGGCTGTGGTGGTGTTTACGTTTCTGAGGTTGCGCTGATTGAGTGAGCGAATCGAACGCAAATCAGCGTTTGTCATCAGAAACAGTACTTTTTCTTAAACACTTTTAGCGAGCGAGCGAAGCGAGCGACTCCACTAGTATATATATGTACCTCTTCTCCTCTTGAAGTAGGAAGCCTACAAATATGAGAAAGGTGTCAAAACACAAGAAATTAATCTGGATTTCGCGTAGGCGTATTTTCGTAGTTCTAGGTAAAATTTTTCCCCTCGAAAAAAGCGAAAAACCCCTTTGGACCATTGTTGAAATGAATTTTTCGAAGTTGTTCGAATTTTTCCAGTAGTGTTGTCAGTACGATTACGACTGGCAATGCTAACAGCCGTCATTAAAAAATGAGGCATGTGCAGTTCGCTGATGGAACGATTGTTGGAGTTACATTTTGGATATTTCAAATACAAACTACCTATTTAGTCTTAAATTTAAGTGAAATTACGTAAAGCTACGAAAAGGGTAATGCTAAATTAGGCCTATTTAAACAAAATATATTGATAACAGAAAATGGTGCCAGAAATATTTCATTTGTGAAACATCCACATTCGATCAGCTGGTGTGCTATTAGCTGGTGTCTCTACTCAGCAATAGTCCAGCCTAATTGTGGTAAACACGAATAGTTTCCAGGTAAGATTTCGCCTTGCACGAAATCTTTTATATTAGTCAAAAATTATAGGTGACGTGTGGTTGCTGTTTCAAAGCATCACACGTAGCGGGGAAGGAGATTGCTTTTTAGTAAAAATTCTTAAAATTTGTCAAACAAGGAAACCATGTAAAGTCAGCAAATTTTATTTGAATAAAAAAACAACCTATACCAAAAGCGGCACAAAGGAGTATGCATGATAACATTACCAAGAATATTTGTTCAAGCATGCAGCAACTCACGTGCTACAGTGTTGAAACGTCCTTGCAGCGGGGATGGATAAGGTATCTTTACGCCAAGGCCGACTGGGGAACAAATCGCGTGTCTCGCCTCCTGGCTCATTGTCAGTTTAGGTGCATGCCAGAAAGGGGATCGCTTCTACAAGCCAAGGCTGACTGGGTAGAAGTTGCATGCCTCGCCTCCTGGCTCAGTAACAGTTCAATCGCGTGCCGGAATGGGAATGGCTTCTTCAAGCCAAAGCCGACTGGGCTACAAATCGCGTGTCTCATCTCCTGGCTCAAGGCCAGTTCTTGCATGTGCCAGAAAGAAAATACCTTTATCGAGGCGTTGGTAAAATAAGATTCGGTGATGTTGAATTAATTCGCCTGGAACCGGGAAACGAAACCCACATTCTCTCCCCCAGACGATCTTGTGACAAGGGATTGCATACAAAGATAAGTTACAACTTGGACACTCTTTATACGCTCCATTCAGTATATCAGAAATTTTTCTTATACGCTCCATTCAGTACACAATGGGAATCAGGTTGGATGAGGAAGGTTCATGATTCTTGCGCCACGTAGCACGCTGAGTCCTCTACTGTAGTCAGAGGTATTATGGCTGACAATCTGAACAAGACGCGCATGTAGCTATTAGGTGGCCAGACTGTTGGAGTAATTTATGGTTACCATATCGTTTGTTTACGATCATATCTTGATCATTATCTGGATTGTTTTAGATATGAAATGTCTGTCAGCAGCATAAGAGTTGTAGCATAAAAGCTCCTCGAGCGTATGTAAAGCATCACACGTAGCGGGTAACGCGATAGCTTTTAAGTAAAAATTCTTAAAATTTGTGAAACAAGGAAACCCATGTAAAGTCTGCAAAATTTATTGGATTAAAAAACCAAGAGCGGCACAAAGGAGTATGCAATATGCATGATAAAATTACCAAGCATGTTTAGTTGAAGCATGCAGCAACTCGCGTGCTATAGCGTTGAAACGGCCTTACAGCGCCAATGGATAAAGCTTCTTCAAGCCAAGGCCGACTGTGAAGAAATCGAGTGTCTCGCCTCCTGGCTCATTGCCAATTTAGGTGCATGCCAAAAAGGGGGTGGCTTTTTCAAGACAAGGCCGACTGGGTCCAAATCGCATGCCTCACCTCCTGGCTCAATGATAGCTCAATCGCGTGCCAGAAAGGGAATGGCTTCTTCAAGCCAAGGCCAACAGGGCTACAAATCGCGTGTCTCATCTCCTGGCTCCAGCATGTGCTAGAAAGACAACGCTTTTAATGAGGCTTTTGTTGTCAGTGGTATTATGGCTAACATTCTGAACAAGAGGTGCATGTAGCTATTGGCCAGACCGTTGTAGTGATGTACGGTTACCATATCGTTTGTTTATGAACTGAAGCGTTAAGAAAAACGTGTCCTACATTCTCATCATTTGCTTGATTGTTTTAGATGTGGAATGTCTGTCAGCAGCTTAAGAGCTGGAGCATGACAGGTCCTCGAGCGTATTCTTTAAGCTAAGGCTAACTAGGGTATAGAAATCGCGTGTCTTGCCTACTGGCTCCTTGGCAGTTTAGGCGCATTGCAGAAGGGTGATGGTTTTCTAAACAGCGAAGCCGTTTTTTGCTTTGAATTGAAGCCTTACGAAAAATGCGCACTGCACTCGTTTGCTTGATCGTTTTAGATGTGGAATGTCTGTCAGCAGCATAAGAGTTCCAGCATGAAAGCTCCTCGAGCGCAGCGAGACGACGCGGAATGAGCGAGGGAAGCGACAGCCTCCGCTAATTTCAATTGAAAATCATCAATTTTTATCCGTGTATATTTGAACAAGTGACAATTCAATCATACAACCCCTTTTTTACGGCACACTTGACGTTTTTGTTTGTAATCCGTGTACCTTGTTTACTACATAAAACGTGCACGGAGAATGAATCTGCAGTTTGCTGAGTGGCATTGTTTCCTAAATACAATGGTTAAAACGATATAAAACAATCAAAATAATCGTTTAGGGTCCCGTAACTCCGGAATTGATCGACCAATCGAAAAAGTGGTTCATGTAAGGTTAAAGCACAGGAAAATTTCTGGCTCAGATCATGTTTCAGATTTTAGGTAGGTGCAGTAGTTTTTTCTGAAGGCGTGTCAGCCAAGAACAAGAACAAGAACCAGAGTAACAACAACATGAAGTGAACAGTTTTCAAATTTCCGTATGGCTCCCTACGTTTACTCTTGCACAGAATTGCATAAAAGTTTGTGTAAAGTTTGGAAAAGTTGCTATCTACTATCTGGCCAAGTTTGGTCGAAATATATTGAATAGAAACGGAGAAATTAATAGGTTTAGTTTTGCTGGAGAGAGGTCTTCAATCATATATAAACACGGCGTTGTGTATGATAAACAAAGTCAAAAACTGTTAAAGAGGCCACCAAGTTGAGAGTGGTTCGGCCCTTCAATGGAATGATATCAACACACCAAAACTAAAAAAAAAAATTACAACATAATTAAAACCAAACCAAAAGCCAATAAAGAGGTGACTAAGTTGAGAATGGTTCGGCCTATAGGCAAAAGGTAGTAGCAAAGTGTTGAAAACCAATTTCTTGTTGACGTGGCACTTTATTACAAATCTGCACGGTAGTGGAGATGAGTTTAACACACACTTTAAAAAAAGGAATGATATCATATCAAAAACCAAAACTGGTAAAGGGGCCGCCAAGTTACGAATGGTTTGGCTCTTCAAAGGAGTGATATCAACACACCAAAATATTCGCCAACTTAATCGCACCGAAAAATACATTGAACATTAAATGAAAACTTGAACATTGCTACCGAAAGTAGCAATGTTCTAGGTTTCTTATAACCTTCGAATTATTCAGCGGTGGGATTAACTTGGCGAATGTTTCGATGTGTTGATATCACTACCTTGAAGATCCGAACCATTCGGAACTTAGCGGCCCCTTTTACCAGTTTTGGTTTTTGATATGATTTTAAATATACTTCCCAATTCACAAGGCTAAATTAAGAGGTCATACTGAATATAAAAGAAATTATGCCAAAAGGCCAAAACCAAACGCTCGTAGTAATTTTAAAGGATAGGAAGGAAACAAGCCAAACTGCGAAAATCATACACTAGAAATAACGTTTTACAGTAAGTCACGTTTATGCAGTTACCTTTTTTTTGGAGTAGCACGATCCAGATTCGAACTGGCAACCCAATCGCTATGTCCTCTTCTTCCACTGGCCTAAAGATGACTCACTTAACCCGTTATTAATGTCACAGCAGTAACCAGGGATCCATTCAACCGAAAATGCTTGCAGCCATAGGCAATAGAGAAGGAAGACAAATAAATACAAAGGCTCAATGAAAAATTAAATAAATATTACAATTGCTGAGGTTTTCTACTTATATTTGTGGATTGTTACTCGATTCCGAACTGTCGCATCATCGTTCATGCTTCGGAAGCTCAACACCGAACAGCCCTTTCAAACAAATTCTCCTAAAAATTGTTAAGAGGAGTTACTTGAAGGGCTGTTCGTTATTGAGTTCCGTGGTATGAACGGTGATGGGGTACTTCGGAATAGAGTTACAATCAACTAACACGAGCAAAGAACCGTTCACCAAACAAGCAATAACAATGCTGTCAACAATGACATCTTTGTCTCATTATCGACTTTTCTGAGCAAAAGAACGTCAGCACGATTTATTCTTCGTTGTGTACGTGCTATAACATTTTTGTCGGACTGATAAAGAGGTATTTTGTGTATCTGGAGGCAGTAGGTTAGGTTAGTATAGGTTTAGTTAGTGAGCGCATGGATTTGTAGATCTTCTTGGCTCAATAAATAAATCGTAAGAGGTTATCAGATAGGGCTTGGCCCTGTGGCCTCGAAATTGTTATATCCACCCGAAACCAAAACTAGTATAAAAGAAGCCGACAAGTTTCCAAAAAGGGTCGACCTTTGAAGGTAGTGATATCATTAAACCAGGGAAATGCCGCCAAGGTTAATCCTATTAGCCCAGTTAATCACACCGACTAAAAGATCTAAAGTTAACGAAAACTTGAAGATTGCTACTCGCTGTAGCAATCTTCAAGTTTTCATTTAACGTCCAAAGTATTATTCGGTGCGATTAACTTGGCTAATAGGATTAACCTTGGCGGCCTTTCCCTGGTTGAATGATATCACTACCTTCAAAGGCCAACCGTTTTTGGAAACTTGGCGGCTTCTTTTATACCAGTGTTGGTTTTGGGTGGATATTAGAACTTTCAATGGACTAAACTTACAAAAGGTCAAACCATCATAATTATCTTTATCTCGACTTTTTTTCTGAAGGAGATTTATGTCTAAAAATAGTCATATTGATAATTTTTCCATTTTCCATTGTCCAATTAGCCGTTACATCAGCCAAATTGACACGGTTTGGTTTATTGTCTTTCATGCCTCACATACATAAGTTTCTTCAATGCCATTTTGCATGCACTCGCTAACTAACGCCGATTTTCGTCCGCTTCGCTCATTCAATCAGCGCATCCCCTGTGGCTTTTTTTTTTAACTTTACACCCTCCTCTTACATTTTTCACAAGTTGCGAAGATTTCGGATGCATTAGGACTTATATTCGACGTGATAATGTATACTTTTACAGCTTACAGTAAATAGACATGTGTAACTTATGAATATGAACCTGCAAAAGGTCTTACGGTCTAACCTTCATCTCTACCTTTATTCTCCAGGAATTTTACGTCTATAAATAATTAGCCATTACATCAGCCGAATTGCGAATTTTTGTAAGCTTTCTTAGTTCACATTTTGTCATGCTTAATGCCCTTTTCGGCGAAGGAAAGCCCAGCTGAAACAATACGCAACAATGTAAAAACCCATTGTTGCCGGGAAAGCCCGCACTTTCATCTGAAGGCGGGAAAAGTGCGGGCATTCCCTAGGGAATGCCCGGGGTTTGAAAAACAGCCAAATGTTTGACCGGCTTTTCATTTGTAACACTCCGGCCTGATACATTTGCTACGACGTTCATAATACCGATGTTGTTTGCTTGCATACTACGACTACTTTTCTTGTACTGTCGTAAGGATTTCAAGTTACGGTGGCTAGTTGTTTGCACAATGAGCTACTCTTCTACGTTGGGTCGATACAAAGTTGTTGCTGACACGAATGTTGTGATTGCTTAATTAGCCATCCAACTTAGCAATTGGAATCTGTTGCAACATTTTTGATGATGTTGCTCGGAACATTTTTACCCACGGGGCGGTTGTAATACAAAATGTAATTACTGTATTTCTTTTTGGGGCAAAAAATAAATACATAACCTCAGTATTTGCATGTTCGGGCCAATAATTTTGATACAGTCTGTGCAGGTCGCCAGGACAACAAGAATGATTGTCGGGAATAGAAAATGCTTTGACTCTCTTTGGTTGCACTTTTATATGTTTTAAATAAATTAGCACAAATTCATGCAAATTATATAAAGGAAAGAGGAAAACAAGCCAAACAGCAAAAATAATACACTAGAATTAACGTAGTACAGTAAGTCACCTTTGGAGTGCCATGACCCGGATTCAAACTAGCAACCCAATTCGTCCCTATAGATCACATAGCTGATCGGCTTGTTTTCTTGTTTCCTTTAATACGTTTTAACCCACGTTGATTTATTTTTGAAACGTTTAATATGTATTCAAGGTATTCTCGCCATTCTCGCCCATTTTTATTTGACCTGCCAAAAGTTTGTTGTCTTTGTGTTACAGTTCTGTCGTGATTTTTGCCACGCAACGCACAAACATGCACATCGAAAAGCACGAATACGGAATAAGATAAGGCATTTTGATCATCAGTAGCCTACCAAGAATTTTAGTTTCCCGCAAAACATTCAACTATTTTCGAATCTTTACCAATAATGTAAAACAATGGCCCGTTATTTCAAGAACGTAACAATACCACTTTCTTTCAAAGCATAGAACGTCTGCCAACAATAGCCGACAATGGAAACGAGCTCTTCGCCGTAATGGGCATTTAGTCGGATAATGACCGAAAACCTTGTGCATTCCTAAACAATGGCCCTCGGGACGCTGCGCGCCCTCGGGTATTGTTTAGGAATGCCCGCGGTTTTCGGTCATTACCCTTTACAGAAATTCTTGAAGTTCACTGTTACTAACACATTAGACTGCAAAGTGCAGGGTATTGTTGCATAACCATCATGTAACGCGCATCCCTTTATTCTTAAGCAATCTACAACAACGTAAATGGCTGATTATTTTGACCTTCGTTACAGTTCAGCTTTTAGTTCATCCGGGCTGTTACAATAAATATTAGTACCAAGCCATTATTGCTTGAAATCTTTTGTTGCAACATGGAAATGAAACGAAATTAAAAATTCATGGTTCCTAATTTCACCCTCCCACGCATTTATCTTGACCCCTACAAACCCCAAACCAACAAAAGGACACTGTTCAGATTACCACACATTCGTGTGTAAACTTTCAGCTGTTTAGGCCTTCCAAATTGTTTACTAGCCATGAGTCTATGGGATTTAACATGGGGCCAGCATTACTAGTTACTAGTCAGTATCATGAAAACAACGTTATTGACGTATATTTCTCTCTATGAATGGTGGACACTCATCCTTTACCTGTTTTTTATTTATCCCTGCACCTTTCCCTTATGTGTACCATAATTAGAAAGATTTCTGTCGCATCGGGATTTATCCTCAACATGCCAAAATAACCTTTTAGCTGCTTACAGTTAACAGACACATTTCTGCTAGTGAGGCTGCATAGATTTGATTTTATTGAGCCAAACAGCCTACAAGCTACATGCTCATTGCTATACTACTTACGTCTAACTTATCCTAACCGTACTACATCGCCGCTTGATTGATTGATTGATTCTGGGGAGCCTGGACCCAAGGTCATGCGCTCCTCGCTAAATTCAATACAGCCATTTGCACCACCGAATGAATAAATGAATGTATTTATTCGGGAGCCTTGGCCCACAGCCACATACTCCCATACAAGTCTAAAGCAATCCAATAACAGAAAAAAACAGTACGGCCACTAGTCACAGTACACAAGGTCTACCCTCAACAACCTCGAGGAATACGGGAAAGGCAGATGGCGGAAGAGTGGGGCACATGGAAACATCACAAGTTACACGCGAGTTCCCGTTTCCTTAACAAAGGCGACAACTGCATGCAGCCTAGCCCTCACATCTTCTACCGGACGTAGAGAAAGAAGGGCCCCTAATCCTGGGTCTGAACGGAGGAAGCCTCGCAAGGTCTGACGGAGGCCGTCTGTCACACTGCACTCCAGAAAAAAGTGTGCCAGTGTTTGTGGGCGACCACAGTCTGGACACGCAGGAGACATTGACCACCCCACTCTGTGACGGTGCGCAGCCAACAATGAATGGCCCGTGGGAAGACGGGACGACTAGCCACGAGCAGCATATTGTCAAGCAATATTGCCGGTAATACGACTACAGAGCAAACAGAGCCCGTCCAGTGGCAGCCACTGTCCATTCCGCTTCCCATTGAGACACTGGCCACGCACGAAGCGCCGGTCGCTTCGACACTGGAAGGGATACAGGGACGATTGGATCCGCCACCAATCTGGCCGCCCCTCTAGCAAGACCATCCGCTTGCTCATTTCCAGAGCACCCCGCATGACTTTCAGCCACTGGAGAAACACACACCACCACCTAAGGGTTTCAAAGGGTTTAACGAGCGTTAACCACTCCTGGTCATCTGCCCGAAGCCCTAAGGCCCTATCATTCACACCAACTTTTTATCATTAACAATCAATTTTTAAACAATCGGATGTCAACAATGGGATGATCTACTGTTACTTGGTGGCGACACACTAGCGTGTGTCTAGATCTCACTCCTCGGAAAGAGGCTGATACCTATACTTACATACTTTACACACAATTTTTTCCTTTAAAAAATAATCAAGTGCTGATTGTTTAGCTTTAGTTTAGTTTTATTGCATCGAAAGGGGGGTCCAAGCCATATGCTCACAATGCAAACTACTTACAAGGTACTTAGAAGCTTCTTACAAGCTAAAACACAAGATAACCGTCACAAACTAGGTGTGAGAACTAGTTATCATAGGTAATAAATATCCCGAGTGCAAGGGTGTTATCGATAATTTTTTGGAACACGAAAGTTTTTGCTCCCATTAAATTCGTGAGTGCTTGTGTTGGCTAATTTTTAAGATTCCGAGTCACGAAGTGACGAGGGTGCTTATTGCCAACACAAAAAGCACGAACGAGTTTAAGGGAGCAAAAACTTGAGTGCTCCAAAAAGATCGATAACAACTCGCTGCAACCGAATATCTTGCGATAATTAGTTTATTAATACATTAATTACAACATTTACGGGCGTATGTAAGAATTTCTACATTTTGTATTTATGTTGTTATGCTTTTATTAATTTGTTAGCTAGGCTGTTAATTGTGGCTTACGTTTTGTAGTCTATCTCGTCAGTTTCAGTTTCGTAATACGCTTTGGCAATACGCTTTAGGATGCAGACGTTCTTAGATAATATCTCAGTTGGAACCATCACAGAATGTTACTGAAACTGCTTTATTCACGCATTATTACAATTATCGGAAGTGTTTACGTAACATTTAAATTTCCTATGGTTTTTAAATCCATATTTGTCATTTATTCGTATGTATTTGTATTTATGTAATCGCAAATATTTTGTTGCCAAAGACCCAATGGCTCTATTCCTATATGATCAGGAAGCCTTGGACAGCATTGTCGTGCACCTTTCAGCACAGGGTTTGTTGCTGTCTCCAACAAAAACGGAATTGGTTGTATTTTCTTGCCTTCCTGCTGTTCGCACGCTCCCTGTTAGTTTGGTTGCAGGTGGTCCCCTTATAGTAGGGTCCCCAAGTGTGAAGTATTTAGCTCTCCGGGTCGAAACTGGATAGCCACCTCTGCACCTCAGGACAGATGAGCTGCTAGTTGTTTTGTTCACCGGGTACCTAAGTGGGAGCCTCCAGGCCTCAGTCGGGCGGATCCTTGCCGACTATTGTCAACTGTGAGACTCGTCTCACAAGAGTTTCGGAGTTGCATGTCGCAAGATCGCTCTCCTGGAGGATCCGGCTCTTACGCCTCTACTCTCTGTTGCTACTGTGAGTCATCTGTGCCCGTGGCAATGGTGCAGTGCGTTGATAATTGTGTTTCACCAATGCTATACGGTATGTGATGTTTATAGCGACGTGTTTTTCATTAGAGATAAGAGAATTGGTGGTGTGGGTATGTTTGTTCTGCTTTCAAGTTGCGTGTCTCAAAGTCGTTCTCAGGTGAGTCATCTAGCTCTGTTTGTGAGCTGGCAGCCATCTCTGTGGCCCTTGATGCTGCCTTGGATTTGTGTTTACCGTTCTTTACAGTCTGGACTGATTCTAGGTCCTGTTTGCGGGCCCAGGAGGCTTCCCTTCACATTATGGAACTCTCAAATCCTATGATATTCACCGTGTGTTGGAAGCTCTGGATCGCCAAACAGGCGTCTGATGTTGTTTTGGCTTGGGTCCCTGGGCATGTCAGACAGTTTGGAAATGAGTGTGCTGACTCTGCTTCTAAGAGTGCTGTTAGTAGCAGTAATCAGGTGACTCTAGTGCAGTCTACATGATCCCAGAGGTCTGTGTTTCAGCTAGTTCTGGGTCCTTCAGTCATAGACCACAGAGTGGCAGATCACTGTGTCTGATCGGTTTCTGGATGACCGGTTTCTGTCTGATCGGTTTCTGGATGGCACGTTCGCTGTCCCATCTTCGGTTGGGACATAGTTTTCTTTCTGTACATAGGTATCGCTTAGGGTGCAATGAGACCCCACTCTGTTCGGCTTGCAGAGTTGGGGACTCTGTTTGCACTTCTTGTGTGCAGACACAGTACATGGCTCAACGCAAATGGCTTTTGAGTGAGAGCCCGTTACAGACTCTTTTGGACATCACGCAGCGTGGGGATGATGGTTTGGTTAGGTTGCTTGCTGTTGCGTCTTCTGTAAATCATGTGGCTTTCGATTATGAGTGCCCGCATCTCTCCTTTGGTCCACTGCTTCCTCCCTTTGTCTTCTTTGGCTTGCATGTAAGGAGAGTTATGCCTTGTAGACGTTCTCCGTATTCATGTACACGGTGGATTATGTTCTAGAGTTTATGCTTATGTTCTGTTCTGTAAAGTTGTCTTGTTATTTGATTACCACACTACCATCAACTGTGGGCTGCAGATGACAGTGGTGTTGTGTATAAAGCAGCAATCCAGCAGATACAGTGTGCAATGGGGCATTGTGACGGAGTCACACACATATCACAGAGTTATCATAGAGTATTGTCGAGTACAGCAATGTTATCGTTGGAATGTGTTGATGCCAGAGAATCGTTAATATTGATGTAGAAGGAATTGTTAGTACTGAGTAAGTAAGCGAGCATTTAGTGAGTTTTAGTTTCTGTATTATTAGATGTTGGGCATATGGCATCGGGCCAGGCCCCTTAATAAATACATCATCTCACTAGCAGACTGTATCGTTTAACTGTAACAAGCTTAAACCAGATTTCAGCAAGCTGGTGTAAATTCTCCATGCGGTAGAAATCTTTGCAAATTGTTGGAATCAGGTGACCAGCGTCCAGTACCGAAGAAAATTTCAACATTAAAGCGTGCGAGCGTGCGCTTTATGGAAAAAAAATGCACTCAATAACGTTAATTTGTGTTACTCTCTAGCAAAGGTATGGTTTTTCGATCAGCATCCTTTGGGTAAAGGTTGGGTAACTTCCATTCTACGGTCGTCAAACATTTCACCTGCACCACGATTGTTTTCAGATGGCGCTCCATCCAATGTTGGCTGTAGGATTTACTACGATAGCATTGTTTTGAGTTACGGATTGCCGCCGATCGTAAGTGTTTTGTCAAAAACTATGGAATAAATGCATTGTTCTGCCAGCATAAATTGATACGACTCCCTGAACATATATAAACAAAATAACGACGACAAAACAAATACAGTAGATAAAGTTTAAAGGTACAAAAAATTGAATCTGCATTATAAAAAAAACTGATTGAATAAGTGTGCTTCTGAAGAGATATGAAACAAAAGAAACCCGTATGTGGTGTGAGTCTTGAAATTGACAAGAGTGAGGGGGGGGGGCGTTCGTTAATTGCGTTAATTGGCATTCGTTAATTGTGATAACGTAGTTTTGTTTTGGTTTTACATTTAGGGCGCACGAACCCAAACTGGGTTACCCACTCCACGACGATAATTTCACGTGGATAATGTGATTTGACTTTGATTTTGATTTTATTCAAAGAGCCGTGACCCACAGCCATGCGCCCCTACCCTAGTATACGGGATGGATGTGTGGATAGGGTGGGGTGGGGAGTTTGGAGGGGGAGGGGTGGGGAGTTTGGAGGGGGAGGGGTATACGAGATGGGTTATGTGGATTTCACAATGAATAATGCGTTGTACAAACAAACCGAAGAATGCAACAGTTTTCAGGATCTACAATTCAGATTCACGAGAAACATACAACTGCATTATCAATCAACGAAAATTTGTTTTGTAGTTGAGAATAAAATTGAAACGATCAGTGTAAAAATAAATTGTCGAAGATTCAGTACAAAAGTGAAAAGTGAGGGTTAGGAAGGGGACGAATAAGGAAGGCGGGAAGTAGGGGAAGGAATGACAAAAGTATGGGAAGTAGGGACGGGGAGGGGAGGGGAGGGAGGGCAGTTCAATAATGTAGGTGCAACTGCCTCACCCCCATATCGGGTAAACACCTTCCCAGATATAAGCTCACGTTCTGCTCCTGTACGTCAAAATGGCGTGCTTTTTTAGGGTAGTATAATCGGGTTTAAACACATTTAAATTTAAATACATTCGATGTATAATGATTTTCATTTATAAATCCTAGTGCTAGAACATTTAAGTCCACATGGCACTACGTACCATATACTTGTATGTACATGCAATAAAGCAATATTCTACTTTAATACAAAAACACAACTGTGTTCTATGGAGCTTGATTTTGTACGGCATATGTGATAGCATAAATTGTTGTTGAAAATTTGCAAGATAAAGCTCGAATGTTCAATGGACGGCAGTGGTGGGAAAGGGGACCCACCTCCCCCTCCGCCACAAAAAAGAAAAAAATGTAAGACTTTTTGTATGGCGGGAAGAAGGGTAATTAGTTAGACTTATTTATGCTAATTTTTTGGGTTTAAATAACAGTATGCAGTTTCTGTTACCGGTACCATAGTTACCGGACGAAAAAAAAAACACAACTACAACCACCACAAAAAACGCTGTTCTACACATATTCTGTGACGAGGCCCCGTGGTAGCCAGAATGATCACAATGTTTAGGAATTTTTATTGTTGTTAGAAACAAATGTAATTTATGGCTATGGTCTTTGATGGGAATGCTATGCATGCAAACCGACTGAGGACTGGCAATCGTGGCTGACCTGTAGCAGGACATTGTTAAAAGTGTAAAACATTAACACCTCTAATCTCATTGCACGAACGTGAAAAATAACTAGCACACTATGGCGAGTAAGTACTTCAGAACATTTGTTTGTTTTGAGTTTTGTTTTGCCATTTCAAGGGTTTTCATCTTTCTTACCTTTTTTTGTTTTCAAGGTTCCTCAGATCGTGAAAAACTCGTTAAAAAGTTAAAACTGAAATTTTGAATTAAAATTCAAAACTACCTAGTGGCGTGGCGCGCCGAAAAAATAAACGACGGCAGGTAGTGGCAGCGTGCCGAAAATATTTTTTAAGATAAGATAAGATTTTATTGTCATCAACGTGACAAAAGGAAACCAGGAAGGGAAAGCTATGTTCCACTTACACCTGTCCTATATTATAATTGCATGCAAGTATATAAAAAAAATAGGTTAAATTCAAAAATAACATAAAAATGTGCAGTCATATATAATAATAATAGGTGAAGTAGTAAAAAAACGGGAAACGACCTTGCGAGGTTACAAATATCCAGTCTAGAAGTTGTAAGTAAAACAATGAAATGCATGAAACCGGTTCAGTGAAAGTTAAAAACTGAAGTGAAAAGTAAAACTAGAGCTATTTACAATTTTTAAAAAATGTATATAATAATAATAAAAAGTAAAGAGAAATTTCAAATACAACAATATAACTAATCAAAGATACATTTTAAAAATTTAGAAAGATTTACCTTTTTTAGGCCTTGTTTAAATTGATGGAGACTAGTAGACGCCACCACCACAGATGGAAGGGAGTTCCACGGCTGTACCACTCGGTTTGAAAAAAAGTATTTTGTACAGTTTTTTTTCATTACTGATACTGTGAGTTTAAGTGAATGACCCCGAGTATATTCGTTTCCGCGAATTTTGAAAAAAAGCTTCGGGTCGATGTTAACAAGCCCGTGTAAGATCGAAAAGGTGAGACATAGGTCTGCCCTGAGTCGTCTAAGCTCCAAAGATTCAAGGCCAAGATGTTCTAATCGCTGCCTATAGGATAGATTATAGCAACCACGGAGATATTTTGTGAACGATCGTTGAACAGATTCTACAAGTTTAATATCCTTAATTAGGTGTGGGGACCAGACCTGACTTGCATATTCGAGGATGGGTCGTACATAAACAGTGAATGCTTGTACTAGTGTTGGGGCATCGCCTGATATGAAACAGCGTCTGATCATGTGACCAATTTTTTTTGCTCTGAAAACAATCTGAGTGCAGTGGTTTGAGGAATTTAGATCTGAAGACAAGTAGACACCAAGATCTTTTATTGAAGATTCGGATTTCAGTATGGAGTTATTTAGCGAATATGTATAACTTAAATTTGTTCTGCCGAGCGGAATGGTCTGGCATTTCTGAACGTTGATTGGAAGCTGCCAGCGTGACGACCAATCTTGCACATGTTCAAGAGCAGACTGAAGAGAATAATGGTCATCAACTGTTTTTATTGATTTATAGAGTTTAATATCATCGGCGAATTTAGGCATTTTTATACTGCTATTATGTGTCGATAGGTCAGAGATAAAAATCAAAAAAAGAAGTGGACCCAAAACAGATCCCTGAGGGACACCACTAGTAACTGGCCTAGTGTCAGAAAGGAATTCTCCCACGGAAACTGCCTGGGACCTGCGATTTAAAAAGTCCCTAATCCAAGAGAGGATATTTCCTTCAATGCCAACATTCTTCAGTTTATCCAGAAGCTTTGAATGCACTACTGAGTCGAATGCTTTTGCGAAATCGATGCAAATAATATCTACAGGTACACCCATTTCAATTGATTTTGTCCAGTCATCAATGCATTTCAGTAATTGGAGGGTTGTGGAGCGACCAGGCAAAAAACCGAATTGATCTTCAGGTATAAGGTTATTCGCGTACAGATGTTTTAAAATAGCATCTCGAATGATCCGCTCAAGAATTCTACAGGGGACACAGGTGAGAGAGATTGGACGATAATTTATTGGTTCTGCTGCATTTCCCTTTTTAAAAATAGGACTCACTCTGGCCATCCTCCAGCAATCGGGTATAGTGCCTAATTTGAGGGATAATTTTAGGATTAGAAATAATGGTATATAAAGTTGTGATGCAAGTGTCTTATAGAAAGTAGAAGAAAACCCATCCGGACAAACAGCTAAGCTACCTTTCAGGTTTTTTAGGTTTGTAAGAATAGTTACGTTTGTAAAGTCGACAGTTTTAATTAATGGGATATGTGATGGTTGCAAATGACAGGGGACAACAGGTTCCAAGAATTTTTCATCAGCAACGGCGTGCGGAATATTGGGAAAATCATCGGCGGCGTCGGCGTGGCGTGGTGGCACACGGGTCTACGCCGCCAGGTCGCACATAGGCAAGGCCGGCTGAGATAAGAGTTGCTCCAGGAAGCAGCTACTATCTCAGCTGGCCTTGCGCATAGGAACGCGATCGTTTCTTCTAGCAGCTATCTAGCGAGTCTAACGTAAATTCCACATTGCCAATTGTGCGCATAATACACTCGAATGCAATTTTTACGTTCGGAGCAGTCCCACTTACGCTTCATAATAAGTATTCACTAGTGTGTAAGTCCAGGTGGTCCAGAGTTGCGTCGATTCGTCGGATCGACAACGACAGCCACGTTGATATTAGAATTAACAAATACATGGCGCAAAAACAACACAACTGACGTCAGAGTCGGCGCATGTGCAGTCCAATTTATTTAGGAAAAGCGGTCTTCGGTGATGAGGAGAATTCATACCATGCCGACCTCGCTTGCTAGCGTATAGGAGCTTGATTAGGAAAATCAAGTTCCAAAAAGAAGAAATTGACCATTATCAGATTAAGGATTATATAAATAAGACAATAACTAGGGAGACAACAAAAAGAAGGGGAGGAATAATGGTTTTTATAAATAAAAATAATAATTTTACAAATTTAAAAACTGAAGACATAGAAATTGATGGAAGTAATTGTATAAAATTAAACTTTACTTTCTGCAATGAAATATTTGAAATACTTGCAACTTATAAAAATCCAGACACAAATAAAAAAAATTTTAGTGGAATTACAAAAACTAATTATACGAGAAAAATCAAATTTAACAATAAAAATATATTTAGGTGATATTAACATTGATATCTTAAAAAATGAAAACTTGAAAATGGATAATTACACTACAAGCATTATTGATAAATATGAAAATTTGCTTGCAAAAAATGGCTTCGAAAAACTAATAAATTCGCAAACTAGGGTGGAACTTCTGAATAAAATGAATAAAATGAGTTAACATTTCAAAAATGGATCACAAAAGGCGTGACACTTGAAGAAAAAGTATCTGACCCATACTTCACAGCGTGTTGGCTTTGAAACAGAACACATGATCATCAGAACAATGGTAATGAACAAAATAAAAACAAAAAAAACTTTAAATACAAGGATATAATAAAAGAATTAAATGAGATAAACTGGCAAAAATTTAAATGTAACAGTGAAATAAATAATATGTATGAAGAATTTAACAGAACTATCCAATCCATATATGAGTTTAATAAAATAAAAATTAAAAGTAAAAACAAAGATAAAACTAAAGGAAGAAAACATTGGGTAACCAAAGATACAATCGAGCTAATAAATAATATTGTTGAAACATGTTCAACTTAGCGTTAAAAAAAAATTGTAAAAAATAAAATAAAATTAGATAAGCAAGTTATTATAAAACCTAATTGATAAAGATGAAAAAAGTAAGAGACCAATATGGGACATTGTAAATGAATTAAATGGCCAAAAAAATAAAGAGAACATTGATCAAAGAATAAGCACTGCTTTTACCAAAGCAAATCCAAAGAAACTTGTGAACTGTTTCAAAAACATTTTGCGAAACAGGTACCGCTCCTGAAAAAAAAATTATGAAAAGAAAGCAAGGAATTTAACAAATGGAAAATAATAATAATAATAATAATAATAATAATAATAATTTTTTATTGCTCACTTGACTCGAAGTTGTTGTCAACTTGTATAATAATAATAATATAATAATAATAATAATAATAATAATAATAATAATAATAATTTGTTGCTGGAGAAACAGGACTGGCAAGGACCTGGAGGTCGCTGACTGCCAGCCTAAAAGGGGAGGGTAATGACAAGCATAGGTTAAAAGGAGAATTTTTCTTCCAAAAGCAGAAATTAATAGCATGTGGATGAGACAGAAATAAAACTAGTTTAAAAAACAAAATAGCATGGCTAAACAAAGTGAAACAGGATGGCTAGGGTAGGGTCACAACTGCCTTGCCACCAAGGTTAGACCTGCCAGGGACACATAGGTCCCCGATGGCATCGCCAGACGTGTAGGAAATGGTAAGGGAGGAAAGTTGGCTAGTTGTCGTACATTATCACTAATTTTAAAAAAATAATAATAGAAAAATAGAAAAAATGTATATACATAAAAAATCATCCAACATAAGTTAAAAATAAATCTTAAAACAAATTTAACATTATTAGTTGAAGGTGCCGAAAGGGTTGTGAGCCGCTAACACCGATCGATTTTCCGTAGCAGGGAAACTAACAAGCCCTCTTAATAAAAGGGGTAAGGTTTTCTGTAAGCAGCTCCCAGCTGAAGCCACCCTCCAAGTTCATGCATACCGTTCCTAAACGAAAGGCATTCCAAACCGGGACAACCCGAACCGCAAAAAAATGTCTTCTGCAGTCTAGGCGAAACCCCTGGACCACAAGCTTCCAGGGATGACCCCAGGTATTATGAACACGAGGGGCAAGGTCAAAGAGGGGTAAACCGACCGAAATAAGGTTATGTAGTATTTTATACGTTAGAATAAGGTCGAACCTCAGTCGACGAATTTCCAACAGCTCAAGGCCTGTCCTGGAAAGCCGTTCTAGATGATCTACATCTCGAAGTCCAGGGAGGCGTTTGGTGAATCTCCCCTGCACCGACTCGATCAGGTCTATGTCTTTCACCAAGTATGGTAACCAAACTTGTGTAGCATACTCGAGAATTGGGCGCACGAAAACTTTGAATGCCCAAACAGTTGTTTTTGAGATTAACCGACGTGAAGCAACGGTTTATCACTGCCAAACGATGGAATCCATGGCGCTAAACTTTGAACAGTGCAGTGACGCCTTCAAATCTGATGAAAACCAGATACCGAGGTCACGAATTTCCTCGACAACAGGGAGAGTTTCGACCCCAAGTAGATAGCAATAGTCGGAAGAATCGAGTCGAGAAAATTTTTTAAAGAAGTTTAAAAAAAAAAACTATGTTGGATTAACAGGAAAAGTCTATTATAACATGCTCAAACATTACTTAACAAACAGGAAAACAACAGTGAAAACAGAAAATGAAACAAGTGATCCTGCTGATGTTAAGTTCGGAGTATCACAGGGGTCAGTTCTTGGCCCTTTGCTATTCTTGATTTTCGTAAATTACTTTGAAACTGGCATTGAAAACACATATTTATACCTATTTGCTGATGATATGATCATGATATCAATAAATAACTCTATAAAAGAAATGGCGGATAACTCACAGGAGGGTTTTAAGATACTAAATTGTTGGTTGATAAAAAAATGATATGTACATAAGCGCTGATAAAACGTTTTACATGGAAAGTACAGTTCCTAAAATGACTAAAAATGAAAATAGTAAAATTTTGTGCATGAATAAGACTGTATGTTAAGACTATATGTTAAATAATAAAATCAGTTCAAAATATGAAAACTCGTGTACTATTCTAGAAACTAAGAAAAATGCAAAGTATTTAGGTATAACCATTGACTTCAATTGAAATTTTAAAACACACATAAAAATGCTGAAACATAAACTTAGATTTCTTTTGTCAAAGATTTATCAAATAAGGTCCATACTACATGATAAAAACCAAAAAAATTATTTATAGTGCATGGATAGAAAGTCAGTTACAATATGGAATTGAAATTTATGGATTTGCGTCAGAGTACATAATAAACAGATTACAAACACTGCAGAATAAAATTGTAAAAACATTATTAGGAATTAACAGAAACAACACAGAATATACAAGGTGTCAGAAAAGTCATGGTAATAACTTACATGGTACGTAGTACTCATCTAGACGAACAAAAAAGTCCATATAAACATAGGTCCGGAATCGACGTGTTTCCAAGATCCAGTGACCTTTGTCCCACAAAAACCACACGCATTTTCAGCCAACATCCAGGAGCAGCAAGCTAAATTCAGAAACATAAAAAACAATGTCTCTTAAAGACAATTGAAATATCCCCCCGCCAGGAAATAAGGGGTGGTGTTTACCCCCTTTATCTCAAAGCGGTAGAAGCGTCTTCTTAGTATTTTGTAAGAAAGTCAGTTCACACAACAAGACACTGCGCTCTTTTGGGATTCACTCTACTACATTCAGCGTGCTACACCATGTTGGCACCCGCTGGAGGCTTAAAAATAAGTAATGTCTAAGCAACGTGAAATGCTAAGTACGTGCCCCGCAAGAGACTAATTTAGTTGTGTGAAGGCACAGAGGCCAATAACTTGACCCGAGAAGCGTGCGGCACGAGCGGAGCGAGTGACCACCACCACCAACTTGATTGCTCGCTGCTGCTCCCGCCGCCTGCTCTCGGATCAAGAGACTGGCCCCTGTGTGTGAAATCAGTGGTGTGAGGACATATCCAGCCATGATCCGTTCGTGATAAGTCACTAGTTTTTTTTCCTGAGAAACCTACAAAACGAAAACTTGCTGGAAACAAAATTATGGGAACGTAAGGAGGTATTGGTTGAAACCTAAAAACATGCAGGGCGATTCTCCACGACATCACAACAGATGTTCAAAGTGGCCGCTATTTGCCTGGATGCATGCATCCGCTCTTCTGCTAAGGGATGCACGGATTCTCTCGCATAGTCCTTGGTTTTGCCTCACTTGCTGAAATGCAGCTTCAACTTGTTGCCGCACTTGTGCCTCTGTTTCAATGTTTCTTGAATACACGAGTTCCTTCACGTAGCCCCAGATGCAAAAGTCCAATGGGTTCAAGTCTGGTGATCGGGGAGGCCATGGACGTGGTCCGCCTCAGCCAATCCATCTCTCTCCAAACAGTTCATTGAGGTGTTGCCTGACAGCAAGCAGGAAGTGGGCTGGTGCCCCATCGTGCATGAGCCACATCATCTGACGTGTCATGAGTGGGACATTTTCGAGTAGGCCAGGTAGGTCATCTCGCAGGAAGGTGAGGTATGAATCCCCAGCAAGCCTGTTGGGTAAAACATGCGGCCCTATGAGAACATCCCCTACGATACCACCCCACACATTGACGGAGAACCGACGCTGATCCTGCGATAGTAGGATCGCGTGGGGATTTCCATCAGCCCAAACATGGGTGTTATGGAAGTTGACAATTCTATCATGGGTAAATCCAGCTTCATCAGTAAATAACACATTATGCAGGAAGAGAGGGTTAGCAGTGCAATGCTGATGCAGCCACTGGCAGAATTCAGCCCGTGCCGGATAGTCGTTTTCGTCTAGGGCTTGCACTTTCTGCAGGTGTTAAGAACGCAGCAATTGTTCATGGAGGATTCTCCAGACAACATCATGGTTTACATTTTCTGCTGTGGCAATCCACAGTGTGCTCGTTCCCGGGTACTCGTCAAAACTCTGTAGCACTCGCTCTTCCAGTTAAGGAGTTCGGACCTTTCTTGGTCTTCCCTCTCGTGGAGCGACCTCGAATGAGCCACGCTCACAAAGACGTGAGTGGATCCTTGCAAACATACGACGGTCTGTATGCCTTCTGTTTGGATAGGTCTCAGCGTACATCCGTGCAGCTTCGCTGCGTGTCCATTGGCCCGGCTATACATGAAATGCATGTCGGCCATTTCTTGATTGGTGTGGTTAACAGCCATTGTGCTCTGGCAATACATACAAACACATAACCAAACACTGTAATTGTGAGATGTACTTGTGCTCAACACATGGGGAATGTCTGGGCACAGCTCATGAAGTGGGGATTTTTCACTTGTCTTTAAGAGTCATTGTTTTTTTATGTTTCTGAATTTAGCTCGCTGCCCCTGAAGGTTGTTGACTGAAGATTGTTGGCTGAAAATGCGTGTGTTTTTTTGGGACAAAGGACACTGGATCTTGGAAACCGGTCGATTCCGGACCTATGTTTATATGGACTTTTTTGTTCGTCTGGATGAGTACTACATAACATGTAAGTTATGACCATGACTTTTCTGACACCCTGTATAAAAAATATGAAATTTGGCAATATTAAAATTAACAGACGAAACTGTTATAATTGAGAATTATTTTTCAAATACCCACAAAAACTGCAATTCAGCAAAATGTGAACGATTAAGAAGACCAACAAATAAATCTAGACACACGCTAGTGTGTCGCCCCAATGTCGGCAACAATCATCACAACAAACATCACATCAATTCAATTGTTGAGGTTGTAAACCATCGTAGGGCGGCGCCATAACGTCAGTGTCTTATATCTTGAAGCATAGTTGGGCCCATTTTCAGGTACTGAGGAAAAAATATTAATGTGGTACAAAATCTAAAATTGTGTTGAAATCAAGAACAATGAGCCACCTAACAAAAATTATCTCGTGTAGGAATGCCAGCTAAGCTGCTTTCAATGCAAAATCTGACCCTCAACAACGTTGAAAATGTGTAACTAGCTAGCTAGCTAATTCTAGTCCGCTCATCCCCATGTTAATTTCCATAGGGTGAATATTCATCGATACTGAGATAACGGGAAGGCTTGCAGCTATGTAATTGGACGAATGACAGCAGTACGATACGAACTGCGTACCTTTTACGGTTTGGAGCCTAGGGGTGTAATGAGGATGGCGTGGGATGTCGCGTAATTACGAAATTATTGTTATAACAATTGTTAGTATTGTCGGCTTCGTCTCGTATTGGACAGCGAAAGTTCGGACAATGACAACGTGTATACTGACGTGCGTGCCTAGACACACACTAGTGTAGCACGAGAAATCTAAACAACGTTGTCACAGAAATTGTATTCACGTCCAATTCACGAAAAATAAACCAACTCTAAAAACAAAGCAAAATAAACAAAGTCAAAAACTGGTGAAGAGGGCACCAAGTTCAGAGTAGTTCGGCCCTTCAAAGCAGTGATATCAACACACCAAAACTAAAGAAATAAAGCAAATTACAATAAAATTAAAACCAAATTAAAAACCTATAAAGAGGTGACCAAGTTGAGAAAGGTTTGGCCTATCAGCAAAAGGTAGTAACAAATTATTCCAAACCAAATTCTTGTTACGTGCCACTTTATTACACATCTCCACGGTAGTGTTGAGTTGAGGCTAATACACAACTTTAAAAAAGGACTGATATCATATCAAAGACCAAAACTGGTAAAACAGGCCACCAAATTTCGAATGATTCGGCCCTTCAAAGTAGTGATATCAACACACCAAAACATTCGCCAACTTAATCGCACCGAATAATAATTTGGACGCTAAATGAAAACTTGAACATTGCTACCGAAAGTTGCAATTTTCTATTTTTTTTTTAACCTTCAAACTATTAAGCAGTGCGATTAACTTGGCGAATGTTTTGGTGAGTTGAAGTTACTCCTTTGAAGGGCGGAACCATTCGGAACTTAGCGGGCCCTTTTACCAGATTTGGTTTTTGATATTTAATGTTCCTCGATTTATAAATAAATACGGTAGAAGGAATAAACAATAATATGTGCCAGTGATTTTTAACCAATTACCGGATAAAATGTTAATTCATTTTAGTATAATGAACTTAAAACCACAACTAAACACATTTAAGCTAAATTATGGTTTAAGTTAGTTGAATGACGTAATTAAACTTCGCAATTATTAAGAAATTTGTGATAAATAATTACATTATGTTGAAGAAGAACAGTATTTTATCTCCTAATATAGGACTTTGTAAATTATTGTTCAGGATTGCATTATTTATTACAAAGTGTATATATTGTTGTATTTATTTTTTTTTTTTTTTGTGTTTTAATGTTTGCTTCTCACACAAGTCAGGATGGACTTTGAGACTGTATAAGCGATATAATATTATTATTAATATTATTATTATTATAATGGCCGCATGGCCACATCGTGGCCTTTTGTGTTGTGCGCTTTCACGTCGCTTCGATGTTGAAATGAATTTCGATTGGAATATGGACTTGTAAGTGTGGATGTCAACGACACACGGTAGGATGATACAACAGTGAGTGCGTAGGAAAAAACAGTTCAGCTTTCGGTCTAATAGAAACAAAGTTATCCGTGTTTCAAATCTTGAATTACCGGACGTGTTTATACTCTTGAATACGGGGCAATGCTGGCATGAACGACGCACGTTTAGCAGACAACAATACGCAAATGACGCAACGAATCCCACATATGACGATGAGTGATGTATTGCTTGGACACAGTGCGCTCAGAAAATTTTGAAAACATAGAATAAATAAAAAAAATGTCTCGGTGTCAATAGTGCGAAAATGTTATCAAAACGAAGGAGGGGGACTTCATTCCCTGCTGCCATTGTAAAGGAAAATATCATTTGGAATGTGCAGGACTGGCAGCCGCTACCTTCAAAGCAATGGGAAATTTAAAAAAAAATTGGAAGTGCAAAAGATGCCACAAAGGAAGAACAGCCTCCAACAAGGACGTGGATAGAGAAACACCTTCTGAGGATGAAACAAATGACGATGAAAGCAAAGACAATGAAGCTGCGGGAAACAGAACATAAGGGGGGGAAAAAACCCACACTTTAGACAGAATTGAAAGCAAATTAAATGACCTGAAAAGAGACAATGAGGAAATACTTGCAAGCGTCAAATTTATAGAAGAGTGTTACGAGGAAATGAAGAAGAAAAATATTGAAATAAAAAAAACGTGGAGCTCTCAAAAAGACTTGATATAGTAGAAGAAAAACTATCAAAACTTAGCGTGAACGAAAAAACGTGCCCAACAGAATTGAAGACAACAGTAAACAGACTACAACAAAATCAAAACGAAGCTGATCAGTATGCCAGGAACAAAAATATTGAAATCTTTGGGGTGGAAAATTGTAGCAAGGAAGACATAAAAGACACTATATACCGTTTGGTTGATGGCCTACAAATTAGACACTTTGAGGATTGGCACATTGACAAGGTGCATAGGCTACCCACCAAAAAAACAGACAAACCCGAAACAATAATAGTGCAATTCAAAAGTAGAGAACACTGAGATGCATGGCTCACAGGAAAAAAGGAAGAATTACTAATGATGACATTATTCAGAATGGAAACAACGACAAGATTTACGTTAATGAACACGCAACTCCGTTCTATAAATCCATAATCTGGAGAACAAAATGTGATACAAAGAAATATTTCAAATTTGTGTGGTTTAAAGAAGGCAAAATTCATCTTAGGAAAACTGAAAAAGACAAACAAGTTTACACGATAAAAAGCGAATATGACTTAGAAAACCTCCTTAAAAAATACAAATCAAAGAAAACCTCCTTAAAAAATACAAATCAAAGAAAACTCAAATCAAACAAATGGCTGATGACAACGAAAACTCAAATGAATTATATGCTGATTTCAAACATTTGCAAACATGTAAGTTGGAAGAAATGAAATATGCTACAAATGTTAAGTGTCTACATGTGAATGTTAGAAGTTGTAGAAAACACTGGGAGAAATTTAAGCATGATCTAGATTCCTGTGAATTTGATTGGAACGTTATTGCCTTAACAGAAATGAATCTTAAAGAAGACGAAGTAGGAATTTACAATTTAGATAACTATGAACGATTTGAAATTTCAGGGAGGTGGTGGAATCTTTCTGTTCGTTAAAAACATAAATTTGAACAGAATGTACATGAAAACATTAAAATCGGTGACAATGATGCGATTAATCTGACATTGCAGCACATCAATAAGAAAATAAATGTAATAGTGATTTACAAAAATCCATCATCAAGCAGAAAAGTATTTATTGAAGAACTAAAATTAATTTTAAAGAAAAAGACCTAATGATGGACACTGAAAAGATTTTTATGGGAGATCTAAACTTCACCACGCTTACTGAAACTCAAAATGAAAACGAAAAATATGATATTGAAAGATTTCAGAACCAATTGCTTATTTTGGTTACACCCAGCAAATTAACACTGCTACGAGAGAAGAAATAAGAGGAAATAAAATAACTAGATCATGCTTAGACTTGATTTTACCAAATTAAAAAGCCATGACTGTTTGGGTTACGTTATTACGATAAAATTGGCAGATCACTACTATATCGCTACTGAATTAATGAATAAAAGTAAAAGCAAAAATTGTCAAAACAGGAACAACAATCACATGTCATATAAGCTGCAAAAAAATAAAATCATTAAGCAGCTAACAGAAAAGAATTGGAACTTTCTGAAAAGAATGCAAGACCCTAATGAAATTTATAATCATATAGAAAAAACTGTGACTGATATATACAATACCAATTGTATATTAAAAAAACAAAATGTTGGTTGCCAAAAAAAAAAGGTCTTGAGAAATGAATGGATGACAGATGAATTAATGCAGCAAATTAACAATAAAAATAAAATCTGGAATAATATTAAAAAAAAAAGACTACGTAACAAATGAGAAAATTGAAATCTATAAAAATGCCAAAAAAGAGGTTAAGAAAAATATATAATGAAGGCAAAACAAAACTTTTATGAACTTATTTTAAATTACACGAAAAAGATGGTAAAAAGATATAGGAAAAAATTCACCATCTTACTGGTAAAACTGCAACAAAGGCAAATATCGATGATGTAATTTTAACTAATTTCAAAGACGATTTAAAAACAACTTGTGAATATTTTGCAGATTATTACGAAAAACAAATACCAAATTTAAAACATATTCACAAAACTAAAATTCTTGAAGGCAATGGAACAAACTCAATTACAAGAAATCAGACTTGTGTCTCACAAACGATGGGCATCTACGATGTTACCAAAAATGAACTTTTGAGTATTATAAATGAAATAAAAAATAAAATATTATGTGGATATGACGGATTTCTGGTTGAATTTTTTTAAGAAACAATTTTAATTAATAGCATTATAAAAACTGAAATATGGCCAGAAAAATTGGAAAAAAAACAAGTCATTAGGCCGGTATTTAAAAAAGGTGATAAAAATCAATTCATAACTACAGACCTATTTCTTTGTTACCAGTCCAAAACAAAATTGTTGAAAATTTTTTTGCAAAAAGAATGCAAAATGTTTTCTTGAAATATGAAATTTTAAATAATCAAAAATTTGGTGATAGAAAGGGTATTGGTACAACAGATGCTTTGGTCTAGATAAATAATAACATTACTCATGCCTTAAATAAAGGAAAATACGTTGGTGAAATAATGTACGACCTAACAAAAGCATTTGATACCCTTGAAAAAGACATACTGTTAAGAAAAATTGCTAAAAGTAGAATTCGAGGAAAAATGCTAAACATCTTGAAGAGTTACTTAACAAGAAGGAAATACTGCGTTAAAATTGCAGAAGAATTTAGTAGTTGGAAGGACATCTCTTATGGCGTACCACAGGAATCTATATTAGGACCAATACTCTTTATAATCTACATAAACGACATTATGGATATTAACTGGAATACTACACTTATACTATACGCTTTCCATATGCTTTCCATACGCTTTCCGTTAATTTTGACCAGAAAGAAATGATTAAAAATTTACAAAGTGACTTTAACACCATGCGTCATTATTTGAATGAAAATGACCTAATTCTAAATAATGAGGAAACTTGCTTTTTACCCATCACAACTTTACATATGGAAACTTGCAACATGTCTATAACAACCTGTACGAATATTTGCGTTAACAATAGGGAGTGCAAATGCAAATTAATTGATAAAGTGTATAATGCTAGATATCTTGGTCTTGAATTAGATAAAAACTGGAAATTCACAAAACGTATTAGTAACGTTGTTTGTCATATTAGAAGAATGTTACCAACTTTGAATAAACTAAATACAATTTTAGACATAAAAAACAAAAAGGTGATTTAGACGCATTAATCATGCTACAAATTAATTACAGATTAATAATTTATGGAACAACAACAACTAGTCTATTGAATCAAATACAAAGAATACTAAATAAAGCTTTAAAAATTCTGTTTAAAACAGAGATTGTTTTACAGTACAAAAGACATTCAAAAACAACATGGAATTATGAATATAGAACAAACTCTGACATGGAATTACTTAACCAAGTATTATTATTGTAACGAACACAAAATTCAAACCACAAGAAGTATAAGAACTGATAATAATTGGCTTAAAGTCCCACTTTGGAGAAATTCGAATGGAAAGGGGGGCATGCTATACCAAATACCGCTTCATTTTAACAAATTACCAAGGGACCTCTGAAACCTAACCTACAAAAATAGAATTAAACAAGAAATAAAAAATTGGATAATAACTGATAAGTGATATTGTTATGTATAAAACAAACTAGTGTTAATATGTATATATAGAATTAATATATTTGTATGGTAAACTTTATTTTGTTATTGATTGTTGAAATTGCACAAATTTAAACTTGTAACCTTTGCTTGCACAAACAAGTCCTCCTTTGGATTTCGTGCTTCATGTCGTTTAGTTCATGAATAAAAGCAGATTATTATTATTATATAATTTTTGCTTTATGTTAAAGTTTACTTACTTTACTTTAATTACATTGCACTGTAGTGCTAGTAGTATTTACTCACCAAAATGACCCCTAATATGGCGATCAATAGGGCCTCCTAACTCAAATCAATGCTAATTTTGGATGATCCTAACTTTAACCGAGGCTTAGTATAGATTTGTTGTGTGCAATTTAGTATGGGAGTATTGGGAGTGTTGTGTGTCCTTTAAAACGAGGATGGAACCTGCCTTTAACCAAGTATAGATTTGTTGTGTACAATTTAGTATGGGGCTTTAAAACGACGGTGGAACCTACCTTTAGCCTAGTATTGATTTGTTGTGTGCAATTTAGTATGGAAGTATTGGGAGAGTCCTTTAAAACGATGGTGGAACCTGTCTTTAACTTAGGTTTAGTATTGATTTGTTGTGACCAATTTAGTAAGGTTCAATGTCACAGTATCTGGTGTTATTTAAAGTAAAACTAAACTCATTCACAATCTAACATTTTGTAAACTCTTTAAAGTAAAACGTAATTACCATGGATCTTAAAACTAAGTTACCATCCCTTTAGGTCAGAGTTTCCCACAAAACTCTTCATCGCCAATGTACGGTTCTTTGCTCTTCCTACGAGTGCAGTAAAGTAAAGTAAAGTAACCTGTTCTTTTAAACTGTACTTTTTCTTTAAAATACTGCTAGGATTGGGTTAATATTGGGATAGCTACGGGGTGTGGGATGTTGTGGGCATGGTGGTTCTACAGCAAAGTAAAGTAACCTGTACTGTTACCTGTACCTGTAAGTAAAGCGTACATGTACAAGAATTATTGGTAAATTCTTTAAAGTAAATGTATTTACCATTCATTTGTAATAACCGTAACGTTTTTAATGTAGAAAGACTTTATCATTTTTCGTAATGTTAAAACTCATTCAATTCTTTTATTAACACACATTCTATTATTTTTATAAAAATAAGCTTTAAAACGATGGGGTAATTTGTTGCGTCCAGTTGACTGTCGTGTAAAAATAGGCGTCCTTTCCATCCACAATAGAAACAGCAACTATTGCTATCGCCACGCGCTCAACTGGCCATCCGTTTTTCTTGGCTCTGGCTAATAGTTTGGACGTTGTACCAAAACTAAAGGGTAATTTGTTGCGTTCAACTGACTGTTGAGCAAAAATAAACTATGTGGAAGCTTACTTTGTGATAGCTGTAACATTTTAATGTAGAAAGACTTTATCATTTTTCGTAATATAGGTATTGCTCCATGGTTTCCAGTCTTGAGGGTGTTGGACTCTGGCACTTCTCCTCAGCAAGTTCAGCATCTGTTACCTGACGGGAGTGTTGTGTGTCCTTTAAAACGACTGGCAGTCGACATCGATGAAAGGCAATGTTACACTCATTTAACTTGACACATTCTATAATTTTTACAAAATAAGATATGTCTTAAACTAAAGGTTCAACTGACTGTCGAGCAAAAAACTATTTCCCGACGAAGCTCCTTGCATCGTGTATTCTCTCTGAGGACGCGAGACCTTTAAACTGTACTTTTTCTTTAAAATACTTCTAGGAGTGGGTTAGTATTGGGATTCCACTTTAAAAAAAAAACAAAGGACCCTAACATTTTGTTTTAAAGTAAAACGTACTTACCATGTATATTAAAACTAAGTTACCATCTCTTTGGCTCAGAGTTTCCCACAAAACTCTTCATCGCCAATGTACGGTTCATGCGGAAGCTTAATTTGTGATAGCTGTAACATTTTAATGTAGAAAGACTTTTATCATTTTTCGTAATGTTAAACTCGTACAACTTTGACACATTCTATTATTTTTATAAAAATAAACTTTAAAACGATGTGGTAATTTGTTGCGTCCAGTTGACTGTCGTGTTAAAATAGGCCTCCTTTCCATCCACAATAGAAACAGCAACTATCGCTACCGCCACGCGCTCAATTGGCCACCCGTCCTTCTTGGCCCTGGCTAACAGTTTGGACGCCGTATCGTAACTGGAGGCCTCTCCCAGTACGAAAGGGTGCGGGGAGATGGTACGCTCAAAGTATACAATCTGTTCAGTGCTCTGTGGAAACCTACTTTGTAATAGTCGTAACGATTTTTAATGTAGAGTTTTCTTAAAATGAATGAAAGACCTTATCATTTTTCGTAAGCCTAGAAAGGAAAAGCACTTGGGAAATAGATAGCCTAATTCCTTTAAGGAAGTAGGCAAAAAAAAAAAGAGTGGTTCTTACTTTCTTTTTTCAAGCAGACTTCTTATTACGTAACGAAATCGTGCTTGTTTCTAGCTAGGATGTAGACAAAAATAAAAATAAAATACTTGAATACAGTCGGCTTTTATTATGCAATGATTTGACAGTTTAATAGTGACGAACAAAGTAAATTACAAACGCTGAGCGATATTCTCATTCAAAAATATAAATTGCAGACGCTAAACTCATTTTGAATGAAAGCTTGTAGAAATGTGGGACCGTCTGTTCCTAGTCGAACTATCGTTGACTATAATGTATGGTCTCGTTGCTTTCTCACACTGTCATGTAAATGTCTACTTGTCATGCAAATCTTTATGCAAGACTTGTGCGTAACTACACAATTCAGAATTTGCAGACAAGTAGGCATTATTTCTAAAACTTGAAAATTACAGACGCTAAAACCCAAATGAATGCATGGGCAAGATAGAAGCTCAGGGTTTGGTGCTTTTCCATTGGCCAAACTTTGAATTTTTGGCATAACAAATCTTAGTTCAAAAGAATGTAAAAAACGATACACGTATAATATTGGCCTGCAAGTAGGCCTCATTTCTAAAACTTGAAAATTACAGACGCCAAAACCCAAATGAATGAATGAACCGTGGGAAAGATAATAGTTCAGGGTACGGCGCTTTCTATGGGTCAAACTTTGAATTTTTGGCATAACAAATCTTAGATCAAAAGAATACAAAAATGACATATGTATAATATTGGCCTGCAGAAAAATTTCTTACATGCCACAACTTCTGTATAAAAGCTTGGAGTTTTCAAAGTCGATCGTCACACCACCCTGGTTTGACCTAACATGTGAAGACCGTCCTGGCGCGACTCAATGTGTTAAGACTGCAAAAATTTAAGTTGTACTCTTGCACTTTTTAAATTTTGATATTACTTGCCACTGATGTTAAGAGAACGACTTTTTCGTAAATTTCTTTCGCATCATTTTAAAAATTCAACTACAAGCCGTGGTTTAGTCTCAACTTTACCAAGGGTCTCGATCGTGACGCTCAGGTAGACACGTCTTATGTCTGGGACACCGTCAAAGTTTTCTATCAGCTATGACGGCAGATGCCAACGACCGGCGAGTCGTGAGATTCGTCAAATGGGATACGGCTGAGCCTTTCATCGATGCCGAGTTTTTGACCATAGAAAGAAAAGAGTAGACTTTTTTTAATTTAATTTTTTATTATTTTATTGGGGAAACCAAGTTGAAAAGATACAAGAAACAGATGGGAAAAAAGTTGGACCTAAGGCGGACGAACAGTGTTGTAATTTTTCCGCAACACTTACGATGTTTACCAATCAAACTAAAACTTCATACGCCCTAGTCCTTTCCAACTTCTAACAATATATGATATCGGAGAAAAATGTTTAAATTCAAGATACAAGAAACAGATCAAACTCATCGCCTCCAAGAAGGCATCGTTTAGGCCAGAAAACAGTGTGTAGCAAAAAGAATGAATGTGTAACAAAAATTTCTCATAACTGTTATGTGTAAATGTTACGAGGAAAAAAAAGTTGGTGTATTCTATGCATATTTTAGAGCGGTGGGGGAAGTTTAGTACAGGGAAGTGGGAATGTTGTGCAAACTTTAGTATGATGGGGTATTTTGTTGCGTTCAACTGGATGTCGAACACTCGTCACCTTGTAACTTTTACCTACATTCATAGCAAGGAAAAGATTTTACAACGTAAGTAAAGTTAGTTTTTACTTAATGAACTTAACATTACGAAAAATAGGTGAGAACTCTAGCCATCCATCATTGTCACTCTACTTAGCAATGTGATTGTTGTCTTCATGTTTTCGTCCACTCAACATTCCCATACTAAAAACTCTCTTAACACGGACACTACCAGCCAAACTAAAACTACAATAACATCGTAAGTGTTAAGTGTAAATGTTACGGGAAAAGAAAATAGTTGTGTTATTTTCACGAATTTAACCACAATATGAAATCTTAGGTTAGCACACTCCAACATTGTTAACGAAATAATGGGAAGAGGGTAGGGTGGATGCTTTACAGCTTGTGTAAGTGTTACCATACTTTTGCGGACACTATCAACCAAAACTAAAACTACAATAACATCGTATGTGTTAAGTGTAAATGTTACGGGAAAAAAAGTTGTGTCATTTTCACGAATTTAAACACAACATGAAGTCTTAGGTTAGCACACTCCAACATTGTTAACGAAATAATGGGAAGAGGGGAGAGTGGATGCTTTACAACCCACTTACAACTTGGAGCCAGAAGGAGAAATTTATCGTTACAAAATGTAATGTGAAGGGAACAAAAAAAGTTGTGTCAGAAATTTTGTATAGCTATAGAATCAAGGTTGGTTCCGACTTCATTTACACCTTGACTGAAAGAGAAAAATCTCCTATCGATGAAGAAGAAAGTGATAATGTTGACCGTTGGCTCTTGCCCTGACAGAATATTTTTAAAAATAAGTCTAGGTTATGTGTTAGAAACTGTTTGCATATTTTTGTCTCGCACTTAATGTATAAACCCAGATACCACTTGCGAAGGGTGTGAAAAATAAAAGAAAAGAAGACTAGTCCTCCCGTCATAGAGGAGAATACTCAACCAAAGTTGTTCACCATGTAATGTAGGCTACGGGACCGAAAGTTGTTAGGTATACAACTACCGTGCGGGCTCGTAGTCTTAAAATTTTGAGTCTCCCACAACTCGTCAGAAATCACAACACTTACAGTTGTTATTTAAAGTAAAACTAAACTGTCTCAATAGTCTCTTGGTAAACATTAGGATGTAAACCTTTTCCTTGCAAAAGTGAACTTCTAATGACTGATCAATTGTATCGTTTTTTAATGTAGAGAGAGGAAAAAAAAGACTTGTTTTGGTTTTCTCTTACAATATTAAAGGGAATCAGACACATTTCTGTTTCTTTTTTTACCTGTCGATGAAGAATGAAGTGGTAATGTTGACCATTGGTTCTTGCCCTGACAGTACAGATTCTGGAAAAGCATGTGGTAGGGTGGCCAGTTGAGCGCGTGGCCAAATGGTATGATTATTTATAGTGAAACTAAACTGACCAATGTAAAACCAATTCAGTAATCCTTGTCACTTTAGGACGGCCTAAAATAAAGCTGGTGAAAAGAAAAATAGGAGTTAAAAATAAAAGATGTTATGGTGTACAACTATCGGCCGGGCTCGTATCACTTTTACAACATTTATGCAACTATTCACGTTCCAATATTAATTTTTCGTAACAGAAATCTGTAAAGTAGACTACGGGACCGAATGTTGTAACCTGTTACACAATGATAAAAAAAAAGAGTGGTACATAAACTGAAGTGAAGTAGGATGAACGCTTCCTTCATCGCCGACTTCTTGTGAAGAAGGGGTGCTGTGTTGGTCCCTTCGAGGTTACTACTATTGTTGTAGACAGTGACTGGTGAGTGGAAAAGTTGAGCACATGGCAGTAGCGGAGGTTGTTGTTGTAGAGGCTGCCTGGTGAGCAAACAGTAGTGGAGTCTGTTGTTGTTGTTGCTGCTATTGATCAATTTTGCTTACAGAACTGTGCCATCAGTTGATGTAGTGTTTACATTAAAACCCAATCGAGTTATAAACCCCATCCCCTGGCCTACATTCAGGGTCTAAAAATATAGGCAGTCTTAACAAGAGACTTCCTATTTTTCTAACATAGGAAGTTCGTGCTTGCACCCAGGCCTAGACTTAGAGCTGCTATAAACATGGGGACAGAACAGCAAGACCCTGTCTATCGTCATTCTATACTAAGGAACGATGCGGTCGTTAAAGTTTTTGAATTGTACAGTAACGAAGAGGCCCTCCACATACGTGATACCATAATCACGGAAACGAACTGGCTCGAGTCGCCCTATCCTTACTCGATAAGTGAGGGGTCCTACGTTAGCTACGTTGGAAAGGAAAATTGGCCTTCTCATATCGTACAAATATATGATAAAATCAAACCTCTTTTTGATGTAGATTTTCAAGTTTGCCATCTTAGAAAATATGGTTACTATTTCGACAAATTTGTTTACAAACATTACAAGTTCGCCTCTGTTTTGTTGGGGAGCCAGACCCGAGTTATCACTTATGGTGAGCTCGAAGGTTCTGCCTGGATCAATGCTGTGAATCGTCCTGGCGAAGTATTTTCGTCCAACCAATATTTTCACTTTCGCATAGACTGTTCGTTGGTTAGATGCTGTGCCCAGCCAGTCGTGGATATTGTATTCGCGCCAAGCATTGCTGCGGTCCACAACCCGAACCCTGGACCTCTAAGTTTTGCTCAAGAAGAAGAATTTTTCTAAAATCGTTAAGGACCATCACCATGAAACACTGCGGTATCGCTCCAACCACCATGGAACCGGGTTTCTTATTAAACATGTAGCCATTACAAATTCACTTTTCCTCATAGACCACTCTGCAAGGAGTAGTCTTACATTTTCCCTCTCAAGAGAATAGTCCCCATTGATTTTTCTCTTTTTTTTTAGACTTCTATAAAATGCAACGTTTCCCGGCCAAAACGTCAGTCAGACAGCTTCTCTTCCTCCCATCGACATGGCAGCCATTAACGTAGACCATTTTAACCAACATTCCTACGTCAAACTGGGTAAAAATCTTATTTTCGTCGTGTTCGTGATCTTGAATTTCGTAGCCACGCTGTTCAACAGTCCGTTTCCTATCCCTCCTCCACCTACTTCTTTCGACGCAGAGCATAACTGCCGAGATTTGTTTGGGTCCAGTGCCGGCCAATCGTACGGACGATGTGGTGCTAGCTTCCCTGAACAGGCACGAGCTGTATCCTTTCCTCGAAAAGGACAGTCTAAAGTGTATGCCTCACTTTATTATTGTATGCGATCCGTCGCACGATCATTGTCTGTCTTATTCGGCCAGGGAATTGTGTCTCTTACTGTTGAAGCTGGGCGATTATGAGATCTCTTTCTTGTGATCCATCTACTCATTGATCTATTGATCTGGTTACTCTATGCCCCGAGTTGGGGGCGTAGAGTACTGCTGCAGGGCCACAGCACACGGTTCCCCCCCCCCCCCCGAGAGTTCAAAAAGAGGTTGGGGGTTAGTAGGTACTTCATTCGGTGACTTAGGTTAGGCCAAGGTCCTCTCTCTCTCCCTCGCTCTCTTTTCTACTTTCACACTCTACTCCCAATGGCTGTCATTATAGAAGGCTTTCGTCAGTTTAGAACACCCTTCAACGCTATCGTTTGCGGTCCCACCTCTTCGGGCAAGACGAACTGGACTCTGAAACTGATAGATCAGTTGGACGAGATGACGGATACCAAAATCGAACAGATCCTCTGGTGTTACAACAATTGCCAGTCGTGGATGGAAAAGTTCAGGGACAAGATTGATTTCACAAGGGACTTTCCATGGCGCCAGACCACTACGACGCCACGGTAGAGAAACTGCTCATACTGGATGACCAAATGGAGAACGTGAGCAATGCGGGTTGTGACATGGCCGACTGGTTCACACATCACCACAACATGTTCAGCATCTGCTACTTAAGTCAGAATCTGTACTGTCTGGGCAAGAACCGTCGAACCAAAGCGCTCAACAGCCAGTACTACATCGTGCTGCGAAACGTGAGAGACAAACGACAGATCACCACTTTCGCTTCGCAAGTTTACCCCGGCAAGACCACCAAGAACAGTTCGTGGAGGCCTACGAGAATACTATTGGTCTAAAGGATTACGGCTACCTGCTGGTGGACCTGCACTCCAAGTCTCACGACCTGATGAGACTCAGGACATCTATATTTCCCGACGAAGCTCCTTGCATCGTTTATTCGCTCTGAGGATGCTAGATGGAAATGGTACGCAAGCACAGCGCTCTGCTACACCCTCTGTGCAAGATCAACAAGCATCAGCGAGCAGCTTTACTGAAAAACGCCGACAAATCGCAGATCGACTGTCTGTCAGAAATAGCATTGAATTTGCTCAACAATCGTCTTCCCATCAGTTCGGCAGCCAGGACCAAGTTGAAAAGATACAAGAAACAGATCAGACTCATTGGATCTAATAATGAGTCTGCTACGGAAGATGGTGCTTCCGCCCGAAGACGAATATAAAATGAGTCGTCCGCTGATGGAGAATGCCACACTAACGCTGGCTGCTCAGCCTCACGGGTATCAGTACCTACCCAAAGGCGCTCTCTACGGAAAACTGGTCACCATACAGACTCAGATCGACACCATCCTGAAAAACGACACTCTACCTCTTGACCACAAAGCCAAATTCGTAGGACAGCTGGAACAGCAAAAGGAAGCTTTTGTGGAGCAGTTTAAAACCACAGCAGCGGTTCCTACCACCGCTACCACTGCCACCACAACTGCTGCTGCAAAGACGACAACTCCGTCCTCCGTCACCACCAGTACCGTGCTAAGTCCTATGGCTACCCTCTCACCGCCCGTCCTTTCCCCGTCCGTGCTCTCTCCCATAACACCGATCAAGAAGGAAGAGAAAAAGAAGGCGAAGAGGCCTGTCTATTCGACACCCGTACTGAGGAGAAGTGGCAGAGTCCAACACCCCCAAGACTGGAAACTATGGAGCAATACCTGAAGAAGATCTACTACAACGATCTGGGAGATGCCTCCAGTTACGACACGGCGTCGAAACTACTGGCAAGAGCCAAGAAGGACGAGAAAAAAATACGATATCAATCGGATCAAAGAGTGGTTTTAGCGCCAGGATGCTCACACCATCCACAAAGCGGTCAGGTACAAATTTCCCAGGAACAAGATCATCACGGGGGTATTGCCAGTTACATGGAATGTGATCTAAGTGATTTGATTAGCCTGAAACGTTACAATGAACCGTTCAGGAACATTCTCACTTGCATGGACGGTTTCAGCCGCAAAGTCTGGCTGGAATTGCTGAAAACCAAGTCTGCGACCAAAATAGTCCGAGCTTTCGTAAAGATGTTTCGCCGCATGCCTTCCACCCCTAGCTTTCTCACTTCGGACAAAGGTGTCGAGTTCCGACCTCGTGCAGTCGAGGATCTCTTCAAACACCGTAACATTAAATTCTATACCACCGAGAACGAAGACGTGAAATGGTCCAAAATTGAACGCTTCCAGAGAGTTTTAAAAAGTCTCTTGCACAAACACAACACTTCACCGCCAAAGGGCTTGGAGTATGTGTCCGTGATTCAAAAGATTGTGGACACCTATTACAAGACCGTACACTCCAGAACGAAAATGGCGCCCGACGACGTCAGCCATAAAATTCACAAAACGTTGTGGCGCAAGATCTACGGCGGGGACTTGTAGAAGTTGGGCCGTGCCTTGGCTAAGAACAGGAAACCAAAGAACGTCCCTCTGGCCGTGGGAGACAAAGTCAGAATATCCATCGCGAAGGGCAAGTTCGACAAAGCTTACGGAGGTATGTGGTCCAGAGAGCTATTTTGCATGACCCACGTTCTAGTACCCAAAGGAGGATTGAGGCAAGTGACAGCGATGTTGAAAGACTACAACGACGAAATCATCAAAGGACGATTCAACCTTCACGAACTTCAGAAAGTGGTTAAAAACGAAGACATTGACTACCATAGGGTAGACAAGGTCCTGAAAACGAGGGGGAAAGGACGCAACAAAAAGTAATACGTTCAATTCGAGGGTTAGGACGCTTCCCACAACCGTTGGATCCCTGCCAGAGACTTGAAGAAACTGTGATGGAGGGAGATTCTTTCTACATGACTTTGCTGGCGAACGCAACAATGCCCTGAACGACTACACCACCAAACTGGCACAGAGAGGGAGCTTGACGGGCGACTGGGACGTAGGTCTCGCCGAAGTACAATTCACCAAGAACTGGAACAACGTAATGGAACAGAGCATCATGAACTTGCAGCTAGGAAGTCGCACCTACGTCAAGTTCTCTAGGTTCGATATCGACGCCTACTCGGAAACCGAATCTGCACTGGAAGTTGTGGATAAGAGGTTGACCAGGACGTGGTCATCGTGGGGGGTCGACCTGGTGAATTACAGGATGAAAAACATTATAAAATTTCTCAAACTCTGGGCAGTCAAACAGCTCGAGCAGCCGCTCGTTGTGTTCAGCTACGACAAGAACGAACGGCTCATCACCATCGTCAACGAGCTCCACACGGGAGCCAGACTGTGCTTCTCTTACAGTTTCTCCGTGTTTCTGGGATGGGAAAGAAAAGATGGAAAGTTCAAAGA
Source organism: Lithobius niger (assembly GCA_023313725.1). Taxonomy (NCBI): domain Eukaryota; kingdom Metazoa; phylum Arthropoda; class Chilopoda; order Lithobiomorpha; family Lithobiidae; genus Lithobius; species Lithobius niger. Next base: position 68,466 of record JAHWFP010081263.1, read on the forward strand.
GAGCTATTACGACATCCTCGTGGACCCGAATGGGAAATACGGAGGAGGGCCCGTGCCTATAGAAATCATCAACGACCAATTCAACGATGGAGGGTGGTGGTAGTCCTACCTCACAAATCTCTCGACTCTGCCCATCTACTTATCCCAAGGATTTTATCGTAGCGGAGAGGAAATGGTTGCCAGACTAAACTGACTTATTCGAGACAGGATAGATGTCGAACAGTACCTGGAATTTAATTATGACCCGGGACTGAACATGATTACTCTCGTCATGCCCAACCAAATACCGTCCCCCGAGAAACGTAACACCTCGGTAGAAATAATGGGTCTCATAATCGACAAGGCATTGCTGAAGACGCTCGGTTTTCCAGACATTAACATCGACAAATTTATCACAGATGTCAAGTTGGGCAAAGAGCGACTCGCCTTGAAAGTCCTGAGTAGTATTTTTGTATACACCAACATTGTGAACGAGACTGTGGTGGGAGATGTTCTGGCTCCTTTCCTACGGGTAGTTAAATTAGCCGAGGGGGATGGAACCCATGAGATCTTCACCCAACCTTACTATTGTCCTCTCGCTAGGCGCGATTTCGAAACGGTGTGAGTCTATTTAATGACTGGGGGAAAAGGTAGCATTCAATTCAGGAGAGGTTAGCGTGACGTTACAGTTTAGGCGACTTCCCTGAGCATGCACGGACGAAAGAGACAGAAGGGTGGGGCTTTCGGGTCCATTTTCAAAAAACTTTTCCCAACAGCTAAAAAGAAACCTTTCAACTTGCTTTTACCTATTTGATAGCCCGTCGTTAGGATTGGAGCGTCATTTATTTCCGAAAGGGTCGACCGATCGGACGTGAGAAAACGAGATGCGCACGCCCTACATTGGATTGGACCCTCGGGTATGCGTCGGTCAGTATTGTACAAGAAATCAGATATTAGGGGCCCCATATTTTTCTGGCGGTCGCATAGAACGAGGATCGGGTTTCGGGGATTTCCTGGGGGTGTGTTCAGGTTGGCTCCCCCTTTTATTAAAAACACTCTTTTCGGATTAGGAAGGTACGCGCTGAGAAGTGGTTCCAAACTGTTGGACGATGTTCAGGGGGGGGGACCTCCTTTAAGGAGGCTGCCGAAAAGAGCTGGGACGTGGCTAAATGAGATGCTGTTGCGGTAGCGACGGGAGGTCAGTCTGGAACAGGCCGAAAGAGGAAGAAGTGTTGTCGTCAGTCGGGAGGGTAACGTCACCGCGGTCTGGGTGCCCTAGTACGTCCTCGCAAAGCCCCTTCACGCCGTCGTCTTCCGAGAAGTAAGGAAGACTTTTTCTACTAGAAATACCTCGTCCGCCCCAAAGACTGTTCATTCAGAGCCCATCATGTTGTTGAAACTGGACAGAGATTCGGTGCCCTGCACCAAAGAAGAGTTGGAACTGTTCTCCGTACCTCCGGTGCAGGTTACCGTGAACGACGACACCTTAGTAGCCTACCATCCTCTAGCCACTCTAAGTGACGGTGCCCCCATCAAGTTCATAGTGCCCGGAGCGGCCGACTGTCTGCTGGACCTGAGCCAGTCTTACCTTCACATCCGATGCAAGGTGGTCTAGGGGGCATCGACAACATTGACCGCTGCTAATGCCGTAGCGCCCGTGAATCAATTCCTACACTCTGTTTTCCCAGTGCGAATGCAAAGTGAGTGGCAAGCAAATATCCAATTCGGACAATGGGTATGCCTACCGCAGCTATCTGGAGACTCTGTTAACCCACGGTGGCGACGGCGAAAATTGTCACCTTACGTCGCAGTTGTGGAAGAAGGACGTTGCCGGACACTTTGATGAAACCAGCATCGCGAACGATGCTACGAACCATGGTTTCGTACATCGCAACAGTCGCGTCAAATCCAACAAAGTGACGATCTCTACAGCAGACCCCATTGCGACCTTTTTCAACAAGACAGCCTACTACTCAACAATGTCGACTTGAGACTGAAACTCACCAGAAGCAAGGATTCCTTCTGCTTGATGACTGCAGAAGCTAATCTGGACTATCGTGTCAACATCACGAGTGCTGTCTTCTACATTCGTCGAGTCATACCACCCCCTCGGTACTCATTGGCTTCTCGGAGGCGCTCAAGACCAATACCGCCAAGTATCCCATCCGACGTGTGGAGGTCAAGACTTTCACCATTCCCGCCAGGTCCCGACAAGGCAATTTCGCCAATGTAGTGCTCGGAAACCTGCCATCATTCTGCCTGTTGGGTTTCGTCTCGAACAATGCTTTCAACGGTGCTTACGCCGCGAACCCGTTTAATTTCCACCACTATAACGTCAACTATCTCGCCTTGCACGATTCCAGCCATTCCCTACAAGCCCGATTACACCGACGACCTGTACGTGAGAAACTACTTTTCGCTCTTCCAGTCGCTCGACAAACTGACTTCCGACTTGACGCCCCAGCTTGCATATGCCGACTATCCACTGGGCAACTGTCTGTACGCTTTCAATTTGACCGCTGACAAAAGTCAGGGACAGTGCCACCACAACCTTATTAAGCAGGGAGCTCTCAGAGTCGACATGACGTTCAAACAGGCACTCACAGAAACCATCAACCTGGTGATGTACATGGTCCACCAAACTGTTCTCGAGATTGACCAGGCCAAGAACGTGCTATACGAACACTAGAGATGCAGACCCACGAACTGAGGGCCGCGGCCAGACGACACAACAGACTCGGTCCTCGTTTCGGGGCCGTGTACGCTTCTGACCAGTTGCCCGTGACACCCTCCCGAGAAGCTTACATTTTCATTGTGTAACAGGTTTAGGGTTCTGCAGCTTCACTCCGACGTTTGTTTCCACCTTTTTATCATTGTGAAGGATTAAAACTCCTCCAACTTACACATGTAATAAAAAACAAAGGACCACTATGAAGGAGACTGTCATCTTTCTCAATTCTACATGGTTTTACCACCACCCGTAGAAAGAGCAAAGAAAAGTGTGGTCGAGGTGGAGTTTGGGAAACTCCGAGCCAACATCCGTTTCGTGTCGAGTGATGAGATCTCCGACAAAGATTTCCCCTCTCAACAAATTAAATTTCCCCTCTCCTCATTAAAAAGATGCAGTGTATGCTTTGTTGGTTGGTTGGTTGGGTGCTTGGTTGGTTGGTTGGGGATGATCATCTCTCCTCTGGGAGTAGAAGGCTGTAAATATGAGAAGTTTGTCAAAAGAAAGCAAATTAACCCGTTCGTTGTGTAGGTGTATTTTCAAAGTCCGAGCTGGGTCCTAGATAACCGAAATTAACGAAAAATGACCATTTGCAACAATCGGCAACAATCCCCCAACAATGCCTCAACAATACATGACGTCATGATTGTTGCCAATTTCTTTTCGAAATTATCTGGAACGTCCATCAACAATAGTCTGGCGGCAACGGACCAACGAGGAGCGAGTCACTAAATTGTTAACAATCAGTAAAGACGCGTAGCTTTTCGCAGTACTATTTTATTATCCGTTTTAAAATTGGAGTCATTCACCAATTCTATAATAACGGACAAATCTAGGACAAGAGAATAGTCGTTTAGCAGCAACACAAAGACATAAAAAGATTAAATGCTAAATACCAAATTATGTATAGAAAATATATTGACACCAGAAAGGGTTCCAGGAATACTTTTATGTGTGCGTTTGTATAATTTTAAACAACAATATTCGAGCATTAGTTTTTACGTAAGGCCATCAGCCAGTTCCCTCCATATTTGTGCTAAAACACGAGCAGCTTTGGATAAGAGTTAGTGTCTTGTGTAGACCTAATTGGCATTCAAGCCGTGGCGTTTTGACTTGATTTCTGCAGCTGTTTTCGCCAAGTGATGGGTGGTTCTGGTGGTTACATTGATTTAGTCACGTTCCTGAAGAAATGTTTGCGATGATTGAGTGATCGAAGCAAACGAAAATCATCGTTTGTCATCAGAAACAGTAGTAAGCTAAATATTTATACTGGTGGGGGGGGGACCAAAATAAACAATAAAAGCCCATAATTAGATTTCAAGTAAAAAGAAGAAAAAAACATTAAATTGGCCATCAAGCAAAATAGCTTAAATAAAGGCTTTTACAGTATTTGGATTCCAAATAGCAACGCAAAAGGAAAAAAAACGCATTTGGCAACCCTGGATGATGGGGGAAGCCACTTGGACGGCGGCAGTACAACGTAGTTTCTGCGGCGTGTTATCCCTGATACCCTGTAGAAATCGAATTGCCCAATCAGGGCAGTAACCAGGAAATTTGATTTACCCCCGCACTAGAATTAAAATGAAAAGAGACCCCCCCTCCGGCTCAACAAAAAATAAAGAAAAGAAAATCCCATTCGCCACAATTAAAAAATACCTTACCCACAGAAAAATTGCAAGTAAAATTAAAAGTTGAATAACAATTTCAAATAAACAAAATTAAAGCAAATCCCTGTTAAACTGAATTTTATTTTAAATATACTCTTTTCAGGCGAGCGTTTTGTGAACTAGGTCTATGCTTCATAACTGTGAGGCAGAGGATGGCGCTTCGTTGCCATTGAAATTGTATTTCTTTTTCAATACCGTTAAGCTTGTTTTTTTTTAACATAACTAGATTAATTTATTTACCACTTTTTTTTTTAAATTAACAATCAGCACGATGTATTTTGCGACTACGTGTTCAACAATTTAACTCTGCTTCTGAAACTGACGTTTCGAAATAATGTAACTATTTTATTCTGTTGGGTTGTTAGCTAGCAAACAAATTTTAAACATAATCATTAGCTGCTTCCAAACTGTAAGCTTTATACATAAACAAGCCATTTTCCCGTCGCTCAGGCCTACAGAAACTAGAAAGAATGCTCTTTCATTTAAAACCTTAAATTTTCTGCACTAAATGGTTCTTTGGAATTGAACCTAGGACGAGTTTGTAAACAAAAATCAACACTATAGTCCACTACAAAGGCCTCAGCGTTTCGTGCTCTTCGGCACAGTTGGCAAACCCCGGCTGCGGGGTTGCTGCTACGGTCCTGCACCCAATGTACATACTGAATTAACAACTATCCAGTATTCACGTCTAATCGCCACACCACTTGCTGCACAAAAGGCCTAGTAACGTTATCCAACAGGAGTTTCCAGTTTACAGTACTGTACGTACTGTACTTGGCTGAGTTTAATAACCGATTTAGTAACCTTGGTTAATGCTGCATGTTTCCCATCAGCTGTACTGCCGTTGCACGCAAAGTTCTGAGTCATGTGACCTGATGTTCCCAGAGCATGCACTATTGTGTGATGTGTAGTATACTGCAGTACTGGTTGGTCCGTACGCTTGGACGTGGCAGTAGTTAGTGCATATAACCTGATACGTATCATTCGATACAGTTTGTTCTTTTTGTATTTGCTTCGTTCGATAAAACTCGATCTTTTTTATTTCATGACGACATACCACGCATGAACCTACACAAACGTATCAGCATTATTAAATGGTATTACCAAAACGATATGATATCAGACGTTTTTCTGAGGTAGCAGGCTACGTATCTTCAACCACTTCCATGCCGGTCTACAGTGGCACATTTAGTGAAGAAATTTGAAACCACAGGTTCTGTGGAAAATAAACATAAGGGCTATTCTGGCCGTAAACGAACGGCACGAACGATTGAAAATGCCGCTGATTTCCACCAAGAGTTGCTTGATGAACCAACCACGTCGCAGCATCAGTTGGAACGGCAAAAGGGTGTGTCACTGCCTTAAGTTAATAGGCCGATTAGGGCCTAGGCTTGAAGGTGTACTGTCCACGGCGTATCCACGCCTTAAACGAAGATGATCCCGATCGACGCATCCAGTTCTGCGAGGAATTCCTAGATTTCCTTGCAGATGATCCACAGAACGTGGAATGGATATTATACTCCAATGAAGCCAAGTTTCATCTGAAGGGCAGAGTTAATCATCACAACTGCATATTTTACAGTGATGACAACCCACATGTCAGTACGGCGGCATTCACGTCGTCATATATGGCATCAATGTTTGGGGAGAATTATGGGCTGGGGGTCATTGGACAATTCTTTCATGATGGAACAATCAACGGTGCAGTATATCGTCAGCTGCTAGAAGACAGGTTTCGCTGCACTATGCAACACAGGTGAGAGACCTTCTTGATGACCAATTCCCCAACAGCATGATTGGTAGAAGAGGTGCGATGGAATGGCCCGCGCGTTCGTGCGATCTGACGCCAATGGACTTTAGTGTGTAGGGATTTGGTGTACATTCAACCAGCCCAGGATATTGCAACACTGCAGGTTCTCATATCTGCTGCATTTGAGACATTTACTCCTGGCTTATGCAGGAGAATATGCTTAGGTGTGGAAAGCAGATGTGGTGAGTATATCGTTGCTGGAGGAGGACAGTTCCAGCACCTTCGTTCGTGATTCATCAACTGAAACATCTTTCTTTGTCTCTAAACCTTAATAATGGACTTAATTTACGTTATAACTGGTTTGAAACAAAATGTCAAACGTCTGCCTTCGAGAGGTTAGCCCTCTGGCCCGGCAATGGGATGGAGAACCGTGGAAAAGTCCTCATTCCCCCCCCCCCCC